>APFE031398950.1:257501-303448 GCA_000404065.3 Pinus taeda
TATATATCTGTGTGTGTGTGTGTGTGGTTAAGGGGTTAAATAAAGGCTGCGAAGAGGTTTAAAGTCCCGATAGGAAAGATTTAAAAGAAAGACTTTCATAAGTCATATGAGAAGGTTAGGGAGTGATTCAAGTCCCGATAGAAGGTTTAAAGTGGGGTGATTAATTTTCTGAGAAGGAAAAGGTGGCTTAATGTGTGACTTTGGTCAGTCCATGAATCATTCCGAAAGAGAGTAAAAGAGGGCCTTAACCATTCATGATTTGTAGTTTTGACTCCATTGCAGAGTTAAACACCACAGATAGTTGTGTTTACGCATTTTTATGCATAATGTGGATATTTATAGGTATCCCTACATCATTAGTGGTATCATAGTAGAATTGGTATCAGAGCAGGTTTGAAATCAGAGTGGGGAAGACTTCCTATGAAAGGAGATTGCATATAGAAGAAGGTAATGTGCATAAGACTACAACAGAAGACTGTAAGGAGAACTTTGAAGTTCTTGGAAGACTGTAGTATTTTGAGCAGATGCTTGGAATAAATAGGAACAAAATATTTCTTGAAGGAAAGAGAATGCAAGATTGCTTAATGCAAGTTATGAAGGAAGATGACTTGGAGACAAAACATAGAATAATCCATGGTGGAATGGTGAAAGAAGATCATGTTGAGATCTTGAAGGTGAGATAATGTGTTCTGTTTTAAATTGAGAATGTGTGTTTTTATACTAATACACAGGTGATAGCAAGAGAAGCTGTGAGAGGAGAACCATATGTGTTCTTGAAGATAGAGTAAGGAAAACACTCTGATAGATAAGTGGTAGTGAACCTGAAGAATCCAACAAGAGATTGGACAGAGAGGACAACTGAAGTGTTCTCAAGAGAGAATGAGAAATTGTAGAAGCCTATAAGGAGCAAAGGTGTTGCTCAAGAGGAGGTTCCAGATAGAGGACCGTGCTTACCAAAAGATTGAGTGAGGAGAGCTTAGTGAGGTAAGATTGCATCGAGGAGGACTAGTTGTAACAGAGGCTTGTTGCAGATAAGTGAGAGCTCATGAAGAAAGAAGAGAAGAAGATGACTACTGATAGCCATAGCAAATTCTTAGAGAGAAACCACAGCAGAAGAAAGATGAAGAAAAAGGATGCCAAGGCAAATGGCAAGAAGATGGGTCAATAAGAAATTGACCAAGAGATTGTAGAGTTAAGAGAACAACTCGATGCATTAAGGAGAATTCTTGAGGAAAGCCAGAGACTAGGTTGGGTCTTGAGGAAGAAGGCAGTAAAATGGCAAGAAATACAGAGAAGGCTACAACAAAAGCAAGTGAAGTGGTTGAAAGAAAAACTCAAGGAAGTTGAGTTAGAAATGGAAGAATCCATTTGTGAACCAGAACAGGGAGATATTCTGGGAGAGAGTGAAGACTTGAAGACTGAAACTTCAAGTGAGGCCAAAAGGTCACATGGCTTTAAAACTGACAATTTGTGTATGTTTGTAGGTGAAACATGTAAAGAAGGACAATTTGTTGGTTTTGTCATAAAGGAGAAAGAAGACAAGAAGAATCCAAATTCTGTTTTGGAAGAGGATGAGATAGATAGGTCTCATATGCAGTTGGAGGAAGATATCAAGCAACCAAGTGAACGGCTTGAGAAGATTGAAGAGGAGACCATCAAAGAATTTTTGAATCATATGAAGGATTTATAACATCAAGGAGATATGATGGCTGAACCATCAAGTGGGACCATAGGGTCTTCTGTTTTTCAGATTGATACTTTTTCTGTGGATGCAGAACAAATGCATGAGTATGATAATGCAGGTGGTGAGACAAGGATAGCTCTTGAGGAAGATAAACAGCAAGAGATTGAAGGCAAGCTTGAAGAAGAAACTATGTTAACTGAAAACATAGTAAAGGATCATCAATTCACTATGATGATAGGCACAGTGGAAGTAACCATGGAAGCTATAGAGACAAACAAGGAAAAAGAAGGAAATCTACTTAAAGATGTTAAGGAAGAAGAAGTCTATGCAAAAGACTTAGCTAAGGGAAAAAGGGCATCTGATGATCTATCTATAACAAAGGAAGGTATGGAGAATTGTGTAGAATTTCCAAAATCTACTCCAATTGAAGTTGTTAAGCTATATAGAAAATTAGATTTTCAAATCAGGGAGTTAGAAAAATAGAGAATAGATGTTCAAAATAGACTGCTGAGAAGGGAAGATAAAATAATTGTCATGAATGGCAGTCACAAGGAAAAGGAAATGGATATGAAATTTCAGCAGATTGACACTGCAAGAGAAGGAGTTCACTATAGTGCACAAGGGCAGGAAGACATCAGGACAAATGGTGTGGAGGAGAGACTAGTTGATAGTCTCAGGGATTCTTTGGAGAGTTCTAATCAACATATTGATGTGATGATAGAGGAGAAAGAAATAGAGAAGAAAACTGAGTTTTTGCAAAAATGGAAATAAGGCACAACAACCTTGTGTTTTTAATAACAAGTGTTTTGAGTGTGCAGGTTTTGTTGCAGGTGATGGAGGAGATTTGGCACGAGTGAGCAGCCAAATAAAGGTGAAAGAAGAAGAGACTATGGAAGAAATAAATCCATGGAATAGAGAAGTTAATTTGCTGGAGAAAGTGCTGAACAGTCATGATTCACTCATGAAAGAGGGTAAGGATGATAGCGAGGCAGTCAGCAAAGCAACCAGGGCAAAGGTTGAAGCAAGAAAAATAAAATTCAAAGTAAGCAAAGAAATTGGAACAAGAGAAAATGAAGAAGAAAAGTAAACCAGTAGGAGTCTAAAAAATTAATAGAAAGCAACAAGAACTTGAAACAAAGAGAAGGAGGCAGAAAAATGAAGCAGAATATGAACCAGTCCAAAGATGTACTGGAGACAAAGAATGAAGAAATGTGGGAGTTGAGGATGAAGCAGTCCAAATGGAGGAAAATGGTAGCAACAAGAAGAAATATCAATCAGAAATTGAATCTGATTGACAAGAAGAAGAAAATGGAGCAAAAGACAACAGAAGTACAACAACAACAAGGGAAAAAAGCATATGGACAGTTACAGAACAAAGTGTGGGATCCAGGAAGAAAAAGATCAGAAGACACATGATCAGGAGATCATGAATACTTTCTACTTTGGGAGTCTGATGCAGGAGCATTTAGCCCAGAGAAAATCATTGTAATTAAGTAGACATAGGGGGTCATGTAGCTTTAGAGGAGTACTTTCCTAAGTCTAAAATTAATGTAATTTAGGCCTTTAAGTGATTTAATTAGATAATGGGAGGAAATTGTAAGTGCTCTCGAATAAATGAGAACATGAGTGGCAATAATGACAAAAAAGCCTAAAGTCAATTAGGACTCTTTAAACATTCCATGATTTGAGGGACAAGAGAGAGCTTTTAGGAATTAATTAGAATGGACATAATGGACAGAGGATTTAGGAGTCGGTTTAGTAGATATAGGAGTTGAACCAAGACAGTTCAACAGAACTCCAGGCATATATGTAAGCCTACGGGCAAAGTCAAAGGGAGAGGCCACTGATATTGAAGAACATGCCCATGAGAGACAAAAAGTCTCGACTTGTATCAATTATTCATATTTATATATACACAGAAGTCTATTCTGACTATGTGAATGCATGAAATTATATGGAATGATTGAATTACATATAGATGGTGAAGTCGTAGGTTCTATAATTGTGGTTGCAGGCAGAGTTCTGGTGAAGAACACACAAAGAGAGGAGAACGATTCAGAAGAATCGTAATGGACCATCGAGTCCAATTGAAGCATCAGAGCAGAGCTCTGGAGAGACAGCGAAGTTGAGAGTTCGAGGAGTTAAGCTCAAAAAGAGTTGAGCAGTGGAAACAACGAGGAACTAGAACCATTTGGAGAATCGGCCCACAGAATAAATGTTGAGAAATTAGCGTAAAAAAAAACCAAGTAAAAGGAAGAGCGAGAAGTGAAGTAATGATGCTCAGCAGCCGTTGGATCATTTAGATCAACAGCCAAGATTAAGATGCGTCGGTGGAATCCCTTTAAAGGCATTGAAACGAGCCTTTGAAATGGAGGGATCGAGATCATGTGATTAGGCATGGACTATCAGATCAAGATTCAGATCGACGGTCCAGATATGATCACTGGTTGCATATAAGAGAAGCCAAAGGTCTAAGCGACAGTGGAATAATTAAGGGTCACTACGCCAATAGCGATTAAGCGCTAGTCGATGATTGAATATCTCAGGTGATCAGAGGAGGGGCACGACGGAGAGCCAGTGATGAACCAAACCCAACAATATTTATAGTCGTGGTTGTAATAGATTTGAGTTCTACTGTATATGGCTCGGAGCAGGATTTCCTTTGTATTCCCGCATTCCATGTGTTTGCGATAAGTTGTTGTGCCTAGCCTTTTAAGGCTAGAACATAGATTTAACGACTCTGATAGTCACATATCGGAGTCAGAGGGGTGATCAACCACATATGTGGTAAGGCCAGGGAGAATGCGATGGCCGATTGCGATAGAGGTAGCCTCAGTATGTGTGCAGAGATCGTACGAAGGGTAGAAAGGTAAGGTTTTATGCATATTTCCCTTTGTAAATGGATTTTCCTTTGTAATGGTTTATAAAGTGGAAGAGTGCCGATAGAAGATTTTATACGTTAAAATGTATATAAACAATGTGTCAAGGGTTAATGAGAGGGTTCTAATTCCTCGATAGAAGGATTGAGAAGGAAGACTTTAATAAAGTCATAAACAAAGGTTTGAGGGTTGTTCAAAAGTCCTGATAGGTAGGTTTTGGCGGGGTTATTGTGTTCTGAATCAAAGGAACTGTTATAGAGGGCCTAAACCATTAGAGGCTGGAAGATTTGACTCCTTTGAGAGTCAAATACCTGGGAAGTTGTGTTTATGCATTTTTATGCATACTGTGGGTATGTTCAAGGGTAACCTTGCATCAGAACGTTGGTTCAAGAACTAGCATTTCAGCAAAGGCTTCTGCGCATCCTTCCTCCATAAAGAGCATTTGGACACTGACTGGAGTAAGGGAATTTCGCAGATTTCTATGAGAGTAAGTACCAGAACTTATTGTTTTTCCTGCAGAAATATATAACATGTAACGTCGCTTTGGGCTTGCATTCTTGTTTCATATTCAGCTCCTCACCCATTTTCATGACAAGCCGTTAAATTTTCCCTATTACTTGAGGACGTCACTGATGAAGATGTCGACAACTGCCAAGGAGAGGGGTGCAATTTAGAGGAAAAACTCTACCACCACGGGCTGGTAAAAATCATCCTGGTGGAGGTTTTGAAAGATAAAAAAAAGGGACATGGGAGGAGTTCTTAGCCAAAAACCATTTGGTAGAAAATGAGGATTATGACTCCTTAGATTCCATGGAGGAAGCACTGGCAGATAAACCGAGGAAAAAACCACGAATGCATGGGATATAGATAAAAGGGAAAGATGAGGAAAAAACTCTTACCCTTCAGAGTAAAACCAATGGAAAAAGCAAAGAAGAAGTCACAGACTCAGAGGCCATTGGTAAATAAGGAAGAGAGGGATGACCTCAACTCTCAGAAGCCCACTAAGAAGAAGCCTATAAAAAACCAAAGAAGAAGAAGAAGCCTAAGACCCTCGAGCTAGAGGCGAAGGAAGCAGAAAGAGATGAGGAAGTGGTGGTGACAAGGGAGACTATGGGAAAATGGCCTAGGTTGAAGAATGGAACTTCCACCTCTAAAAAAAAGATTTACCAGAAGCCAGGCTATTCAAATTGCTATAAAAGATACTTCGGATGCAGAAGTAATGCCCGAGACAACAGATAAGAAGAAGAAGAAACACCACAGCCCACCCAAAGGTAAAGAGAATATCGTGTCAGCTAATTTTATCGATGAAGAAGCAATGTCCTTTCAGGACTCCCTGCTGCATGGAAGCGAGAATCACTCAGAAGGAGAATAGAAAGCAGAGGAGGACCTTGGATCCCCTCAATCTATCCAAGGACATCAGGAAGGGGAAGTAACCCCTCATAAGAGAAGGTCTCTGAAGGAATTAGAAGAAATCATCACTGAGCTCACCATTTCGGAGAGAGCCTTGAGAAATGAAAATAGGACCCTGAAAGAGAATAATCTGTGTACATAGAAAGAGCATGAAGACTGGGTCCAGAAAGCAGCCTGAATTATGAAAAAGAAGCAGGTTAGGGTCGACCATCTAAAAAAGAAGAAAAGAATTGTACAAGGGTCAAATTCTTGCAGAATCTAGTGGTAACTAGTTGGACCAGTTGGCAGAGGTAGCAAATCAATTGGTTGCAGTAGCTGCAGCTCAAGATAAGGAATGATTTCCTTTTTCTTTTTGGGGAAGATGCAACAGTTTTGCTTGCATAAGGGTCATGCAAAGAGCTAGGTGTGGGGGATATGTTGGGGCTTTGTTTTGCTCGAATTTGACACCTTTTTCCATACTTTACCTCTCCCATTTTGAACTATCTTTAACCCCTACTATGCCAATTTCGGTTAGAATACTTATGTTTTTGCCAAAAGGGTGGTGTAGGCTGAAAGTATGCAAATTAACACTAAAAAGCGTCTTTTACCTTGACTTTGAGTATTCCTTGGCTAGTTGTTATTTATTTAATTACCATGCCAACTAATCTTGAGTTCTTATGTAGATTTGTTTTGATTCGGAAACAAGCCCATAATTCCTACAGACAGCGATGTGATTCTATTTCCTACAACCACTCTAGATTTCCTACAACAACATTGGTGATTAGCCATGTTCCACGAATATCTAAGTCAAACAGGAACATGGGTTTTGTGGGGAATATATCACACATGGTCGCTATCCTATTGGTCGTTTCATGTCTGCCAACAACATCACCCAAGTTCAGAAGCCTTATCTCGTTGGCCATTTGGAGGAAAGCTACAACCATGTAATGAGTTTCATCTAATCCATGCTTTCAATCATGGATTAGACCCAGTATGGCTAAAATCGATATTTTGTAACAGTTATGTTAGCCGATGGCCTAGATTAGTAGTCTCCTTTATTTCGAGCCATATATGAGCTTTGTAAATGTATAAATTATGTCCTAGCTTCTATTATAGGGGTTGTTAGATTGTTGGGTTGGTTTCAGCACAAGACTGTGTATCAGATTGTACTCAACTGTATCTTTTTCAGATTAATATAAAGATATATGTTCTGTCTATTTCAATGAGAAAACTCTTTTAAATTGAAGGGGTTGTGACTAAGGGGGGGGGGGGCCCTTTGCTCACAACTCCCATAGTTTAGTATTTATGAATTTTATTGTTGTTATGTAGCAATAAATTATTTTTACAGCTAATGGACTCTTTCTAATATATCAGCAACACAGGATTAAATAAATTAGTTTTTTGTTCATGTGTAGAATCCAGTTAATGAAGATTTGATTTCTAATGTTGATTTAATTTCTGAATTTGTTGTAAGTTGATTTATATATCTTTTCCTAATCATCATCAACAATCTTAAGAGTTGTAGAGGGAAGTTTGATCCACTCTATAGCCTTTGCTGCTAAGTGATTGATGCAGGAAAGAGTCACTGGTTTTATGTGATTAGCTAGTTAGATTAATCAACACTTACATTGTTAAGCATGCATATATTTTGCATGCATCTCACAAGCTTACATGCCTAGGTTGATAATTTATGTTAATCAAATTATAAGACTATAATTTGTCTCAACAAATGTCTACCATGGTTTGTGACGATGGCTTGTGGAACACCGAACCTAGAAATCACATGATTGAATATGAAAATAGTTGTCGTTTCGCCATCATCCTTATATGTAAGCATCACCTCGGCCCATTTTGTAGAATAATCCACTGCTACGATAATGTACCCATGCCCGCCGCTAAGTGAGGGTTACATGTAAGGAAATAGATGCCCCATTTTGCAAAAGGACTGAAAACAATGATTGGGTGAAGAGGAGTTGGAGGTGCACGTATTTTTCAATTATAGATTTGGCAATTGTGGCATTTTTGGACCGTATTTATACAATGTTTAAACATCGAAGGCCAGAAATACCTAGCGCGGAAAATTTTTTGGGCAGTGTAAAACCCTGACATATGATTGCTGCAAGCTCTAGAATGGAATTCATTCAATGTCTTTTCAGCTTCTTTGTGAGTTAAACATCGTATGAAGATGGAATCAACACCATGATGATAAAGTGTATTGCCAACAATAGTGTATTGTTGGGATTGGTACCAAATACAATGATGGTTGATTCGAGTCAATTCTAGCCAAAAAGTTTGGGTTTAAAGATATACAATCTCCATACCATGGGTCTAAAGTACTGATAAGAAAGAGGGATTCATCTGGAAGAGAATCCTCTACCATGGTTTTCGTCTCAGTATAGGGAAAGTCACATAACAATTCGACAAACACCAATGATTTCTTGGATTTAGATTTTATGAATTCTAAATCAAATTCTTGCAGGATAACTATCCATTTAGAATATTTCCCCCCTAGAAATTGTCTTGTAAGAATGTAAACCATAGGGTTCTAGTCTTAAATCACTATTGTTTTGCATAAGAGAATGTAGTGACAAAATATTTGGACAACTTGAACGGTTGCCAAGGCCAATTTCTCCACATGTGCGTATTTTACTTCAATTTTCATAAGATTTATGCTCAAATAATATATCACATGCTCATCATTCAACTCATCTTCCTAAACTAAAACCATGGCAATGGTGACATCAGATGTAGCTAAATACAAAGAGTAGTCTCGATGATAATTGGGAGGATGCAACAACGACGTATGAGTCAACGCACTTTTTAGTGCATCAAAAGATTCTTGAGAAACTTCATCCCATGTAAATGAGATGCATATTTTCAACTGTTAAGTAAAACCTTTAGTTAGCTCAACATAGTTCTAGATTAATCAACGTAAAAAGTTTGCTTTCCCTTGCAAATTTTGGAGTTAGCAGAGATTGGAAGTAGGAGGCAAATTCAGAATATCCTCTACCTTGAATAGATCGACGTGAATGCCCTCCTTTGATACGGCAAATCCAAGTATCAGATTGCAAACAAAAAAAATGTGAGGGTTCAAGTGTATATTGTACTGATGACACTTGATAAACATAACTCTCAAATGCAGTGGATGATCTTCCCATTTCAGTGAATGAGCTGTTAAATCATCCAAATAGGGTTGTACAATATGCTTGATATTGTGAAATGTGTAAGACATAGCCCATTGGAAGGTTGTGCCAACATTCTTTAATCCGAATGGGCATTTTCGGTAAGAAAAACTCCCCAATTGAAATATAACACAGTTTTATGGTGATCAGTTGAGAGTATGTTCATTTGGTTGTGTCTGAAAAATCCATCGATGAAAGAAAAGATTTCGTTGTTGGAACAACCGTTAATGATTTGATCAATGTAAGGGGTAGGATCATTGTATTTGGGACAAGCCTTATTAATATCCCTATAATCTACGCATACTCTGATGGTCCCTTGATTTTTGTTAAAATGAACAATATCTGAAACCGAATCAGTCAAGGGAATCAGGTAGATAAAACCTGCTTTAAGAATTTTGTCAACCTCAGCTTTAATAGTTGCAGCCTTTGGTGGATGCACTAGATGTAATCACTGTCTAATAGGTTTAGCATCCAAGTAAATTTTAATTTCATGAAAAATAGTACTCGGGTCAATTCCTGGCATTTCCTCATAGGACCAGACAAAAATGTCACCGAATTTTGAAATAAGGCTATGTACGTTTCTCAAGTGAAAATATAGTTGAAAAATCATTCTCGATTTATTTATCAAGTTTAGGAAGAAAATACGAACGATGATGATAATTGTCCAATGGCATTTCATCTAAAGTCATAATATCCATAATACTTTCATCAGTTGGAAACATATTATTGAAAGGATCAAGAAGTGGAATTGGTTCTAACCAAGGTAATTGAGAATAATCATCATTTATCTCATTCACTCGATCAATCTCAGAAGATGGTGGATTGGAAAATGTTTGAATTTCCTGGTAAGCCAATTAAAGTCGGATCAAAGGCATCTCATTACTATAGGAGGTCAATTCAGATTCTAAAGACACTATCCATGGATTAGAAGATTCCATAGTGCTTGATGCGATCATGTTAACCTGGGAAACGTTAGAAGGAAAATTTGGTGGAGGAGGTGTGAAGTTCCCATCAGTGATGAATCTTTAAGCAAACCAACACAAATATCCTCATAGGGAGTAATCATTATCCTAATAAAACCACCACATACATAGAATAGGTCGAACTTCGACCAAGTAAAAGGTTATAATTGAGTTGAGCATCAACAACTTCAACTTCGATTGCGACCGTCTTACCTTCTAACTCTATGGATAGATCATTTAGGATTCCATAAGGATGAAAACCTCTTCCATCAAAAGCTTTTAAAGTGGTAGGTGACTAATTGATAGTTGGAGAACTTAAATATTTCCAACAAGCAATAGACATGAAACACGTAGAAGATCCTTCGTCAATAACTGTGTGAAACACTCATTTGGTTTTGACAAAAACTGGTATTTGGAATGTCAGTTGATGCGAGAGTCTTGGCATATGAATTTTAAGGTCAAAGATAATAAGTTTAGAATCCTTAGGATCAATTTCTCCAATAGATGAAAATAGTAACTTTCATTGTGATGTACATGTTTTTAGCACCTCAAGAGCTGGCATTGTTGAAGGAGACATCGCCAGGTCTTCAAAAATGTTGTAATTTTGAGCAGCTCTAGCATGTGGGTTGAAGCCTATTTTTGGAACAACACCTTTGGGAGGTGGTCAAATCATCATGTCAAGGTTTGTTTTATTAATCTATAATGGTTCAAAAGGAGGAGGAGGAATTGAACTGGAAGGTTGACTAGCTTGACTAGCATCATTTCCATTTAATGCAAGACCCTTAGATCCGTAATCTTTTGATCTTGTTGCTACCATAATTTCTGCAAAGACATTGTCATGATATCTATAGGTATGGAACAATAATATGGATTATTTGAAATCATTTTGTTGTCTTGAGAAGGAAAAGGATCCTTCAAAACAACAGGAGTTGGAGAACCTTTTAAAAATTTAGTAACCTCTTCCTGATGTGGGCATTCCTTTGTATAATGATCTTCATTACAAATAAGGTAAGGATAACGACGTTTCTTTTTCTCGTTAGTAGATTCATTTTTAGATGGTTTCTCTTTCTGAGAAGATTTATTTATTTATTTTACCTTTCCCCTTCCTTTTACCCCCGAATGGTTGATTCTTGCCAGTATATGATTCTACGACATTAATTTTAGAAGTAGATTCTAGAGAAAGGCTTTCAGTGGGTGAATCTTGTATAGACAAAGTGTGAGTACTTTTAGAATTCTTCTTTTTACCCTTAGACTGATGGTTGATAGAACCAATTACACCACCGATGATGTTAGATTCTGTAGGAGTTGAATCAGATTGATCTAAAATTGTTGGGCGAGGTAAATTTAGGGTTTTCTTGTATAAGGTACCATATTGGGTATAGACTAAGTCTAAGTATTGGGCATGAGAAATTACCTGTTCTTTTGTTACAACAAATCCCTTGAAAAAATCCTCGGTAATACTGAGAAGAAATGATTTTGTAAACCATTCAGCTAAAATTTGATTTGGAATAAAAACTTTGACTAATCGATGCCTACGCCTCCATTCATGTATATGATTTGAAATATAAGTAGATTTCAATTGTTTTAGGGAAGTCAAAAGTTAAGTACCAGTGTCATATCGAATTGGTAGCTGAAAATGTGACAAAAATGTTGTTGCTAAAGAGTTGAAATTATGGAAAGAAGTGCGAGGTAAATAAATGTACCATTTTTTTGTCGAATCTATTAATGTTTGTTGGAAAAGCCAAAGTCTGATAGAATCATTGATTAGTGAATTCGATGCACACCAAATATGATATGTCATAACGTGATTTGATGGGTCCTCTCCTTATTTACCTTCAAACTTTGTTATATCACTCAGTAACTTGGTAGGAATCATTGGCCAAAAAGGATAATAATAGATAGGATCATTTGTCATCCAGGATAAAGATGGTAAATATAAGGTTCCGATGAACGGTAACTTTTGGTTGGGGTCTTCTTATGGAGTTTGATAATCTTAAGGGTTAAGTCCAACCCTAGAGGAGGATACCCTCGATATCCTGGAATAGCCTGTACAGTTGGAATTTATATTCCTCCAGGGTAACCAAGGTGAATCATACCAGGTGGTGGTTGAAAAGGAACCCATTTGACCCAACTAATATTGCCCCTGTAAAGGTTGAACTTGCAAAGGTTAACCTTGAACAAATTGACTTTGACCAGGTTGAATTTGAAAATATTGACCTTGAAAAGGCTGGCTTTGGAAAGATTCACCTTGGAAAGGAGGGATTTGAAAATCTTGACCTTGAAAAGGTGAAACCTGAAAAAATTGACCTTGAAAAGGTGAAACCTAAAAAACTTGACCTTGAAAAGGTGTTTTCTTTGTTCCTGTACCAAGTTGTCCAATAGGAATCTATGTTGTAGACTGGATAGTAGGACTAGTTTGATGAGCAGATGCCTGAGGGATAGCCTGTGTAATTTGTGAATAAAATATTTGACGGGTAAATTTAATAGTCGTTTGTGATACTCCTGGGATAGGTGTTTGAGGTGAACATAGAATAGGTTGTTGAACAAATGTCCGGACAATAGACTGAATAGGTGTTTGAGATCCACTTTGAACAACTTGTTGAACTAGTTGTTGAACATGTGTTTATGGAATTCCTTGTACACATTGCTGGATAGGTGTTTGTAAAATTCCTTGGACAGATTGTTGGACAGGTACTGTAATACTTGGCATAGGTATTTGTGGAATAGATTGTCCAATAGGCTGAAAAGGTTGATAAACTAACACTTGTGGGGCAACTGGAACAAGTTGTTGAGTGAAATCAAGGTTCTAAATAGTATTCATCCCAAGGTAAGGAGTAGCAATCAAGGGTTTAGCCACAACTGGTTGACCCTAATCGAGCTGAGGTATTTGAGAATAAGTTCTAGTAAAAGATTGTCCTCCAGGTGTAGGATATGCTCCGAAAATAGGTTGTCCTCTACGTGGAGGATAAGGTGGTTGTCCCCTAGGAAGGTAATAAACATTAGTTGGGTTTACTTGAGTATTACCCAAGTTACCAGATATCATGTGAACATATTGATCTGATGCCAAAGGTTCTTCAGACATGGATGTCATGCTCTGAATAGTTGAAGTAGATAAACTAGATGACCAAGTAGAAACTTGAGGGGAAGGAGTAGCTCCTGAAAAGGTTTCATTAAGTGACTGGTACCCAGGAGGAACTAAAGGACCACCATACAATAATGACTCCAGAGAGCTGGTAAACATAGAGGTATCAGTAGGTTGATTCCCAAGAGGAATTTCTAACATGGTTCGTCTCGGTGAATAGTAAAAAGGAATGCAGTGAGGTGGAAAACGTTGACCTAAAAAGTCCAAAGGGGTAGAATACCAAGGATCTGGTCGGAAAGGATAAAAAGGAACTCTTGTAAAAACTCTTGTTTCACCAGTAGTAACTAGAGTATGAGGTGATTCTTCCTCCTCATTCCTAGTAATATCTTCAATACTAATTAAACCACGAGGTAGTCCAGTTGTAATTATAGGTGGTGTAGGAGTAGGAGCAATAATAATTGAAGGTGATTCAGGTTGAGAAATATCAGACTAAGGTTCTTCAACTTCTGGTTCAATTAATTCTCTGTCTAAAACTTCTCCATTATCAGATTCACTTTGAATAACTTCAGTAACTTTTGGGCTAGAATGAACTAAGCCTGATTCTACTTCTTTGTTGGAATCAATTCAGTTTCTACTGTCTCAGATTCTAAAAATGTATATGTTTCGGGTTGTTCTAAGCTTCTAGATCCTATTGATTTTGACCTTTCAGTTTTAATCTTTTCCATTTGACTAGGTGTAAATTCAGGGGGTAAACCCTACATTCTACGTGAATGCCTTGGTGAATTAGCCACGATGAAATTTGATTAAGAATCCAAATAATATTCAAAATCAAAACCTAAGATCTCTAAAAAAGTAAAAACAAGAAAATAACATGCGCTAGTAAATCTAAGGAATCAAACCATGTAAACAAGATTTTCATAGTGCTTTTACATCAGAAAGATCAATGTAAAAAGTGGCTAAAGATAGAGTGGCTGGAACCAGTTACACTGACAACCTACTTAACGTACACGATTTGGTGCAGTAATCTTCATTTATGCCATCTCAAATGAAGAATACCCTCCAAAAAGGTCCAAGTGAGTCTAGCCAATGTTTGTTCCAGGTACGGAAGAGAATTCCCCTCCACTATCACCTTGGGTAGTAACCCTAAGATTGTGGTCTTTAAGGTTACCACTTAAAACAATTTAGCCTGGGGGAAGTCACAGAGGAGCCGTACATGCAAGGGCGGAGTAACAAATTTCAATCCCCTTGAAATTTCCTCAACATGGTTAATGTGAGGTTTACTTCCAAGTGATCCTAAGTAACTTTCAGCACCATTTTTAATACGTGTAAATCACTCTACCATAACCAATGACGTGGAGTCAATCACTCCACTGGGTCTGACATGATCTCGTTCTTAACTCCTTTCTAAGGGGAGCCCAAAGCCAAATTACAGTAAATGGATTTACTCCCTCTCATAAGATTCTAATATTTGTTTGCAGCTTTGGAAATTTAACTCACTTCCCTATTCCAAAGCCCTACCACCCAATTTAATGTAGGTGGAAAAGAGCCCTAAAATAAAAAAAAAATCTAAACTTATTTTATTAGCATTGTTTTTAAAAGTTGTTACTTACTCAAAGGTAAATGTATGTGAAACGTATGGTGTTACGACTTGACGTAATACCTCAATGCAATCGAACATGAAATTGTAATATTTTCTTTTCAATGAATTTCTAACTGAATTAAGGATAGAGTCTTTTCAATTTTTCATTGGAAATGCAGAAAACTCTTAAATTCCCACTATATCCCTTTTCCTAAATACAAATATTGAATTTTGAATTACCCAAATGTGGAAATTAACTTTTAAAATTTCAATTCACCCAATAACCCAAAAAATCAAGAAACTTTCCTTTTGACATACAATCACTCGAAAAAAATTCCACAATGCGTGAAGAAATTAATCAAAACTAAAATTAATTTCTCCTAATGAATGCCATGAATTTAATGTAGTCAAGAGTATAATTCTGAAACACTTTAGTAATGGAAAAAAAATGACTTTTTGTTTCAAATCCATCATAAGAAGCACTTTTCATAAACAATACTCATTCTTGAAAATCATTTCTTTTCATTCACAAAACAATCTTTCACAAAAAAAAAAAGACATAAGCTCTGATCTATTCGAAAGATGAAAGAAAGGAAGACAAAAAACCAAGACCAAATGATATTTCTTTTGATAGATCGACAACACACAAGATGAAGCTTTTACCCTAATTTGTGAAAACGAGAAAATTTCAAGCAAACTCTTTCACAACACTCAACCAAACCAACAGAGACTTAATGAAGGTGTAAAAAAGTGTAATTGAATAGGAAAAACAAAAATTTCTAGACTCGGTGAAGAGAAAACTCAAATTTTCAAAAATCCATGTATGTGTGCAGGCAATAGATATATTCAGTGCACATATGCACTGTTTCTTAGGACCAAGTGCATAGAAATACTCTTTGTGCCTAAAGATAAAGTACACACAGTGGAAAATTTTTAGAAAAAACGAAAACAAGCCAAACAAATCATAAAATCCATACTTTCAATATTTTCCAAACATTTAGAGAGGGATATGACAAAAGGATCAAAGGTAAAAACAAATAGAATGATGGAGAGTGATACGATCCACAGTATGGTCGTCAATTTGTTAGGAAAACTAATCCCTCTTGCGGACAACATGGATCTCCCTAGATCTCAAACGAAATCTAGTAACAAGAAAAGAACTACTACTTTCCTTAGCTTACGACTGATTAAAACAAGTAATATGTGAGGGATCAGTTATCGGTTTAATGAAATACTTGTTGAAGTCCTTTCAGTGCCTTCAACAATTGGCTTCTCCTTGATGCTTTAGAGATCGTTCCAGGGCTTTCCACAACTTATCCATGATGTTTCGAAAGAGATCCGCATAGATAGAAACACACAAAGGATCAAGGCATCTAGTATATAGAATGAGGGACAAATGAAATACTTAACTCGTCATATATCATAAATTGAATCAATAACCAATCATAACCTATGTGAGTCATCAAGAAGCTCACAAATGATATCAGAATAGACATGATTAGGAAAGAGGAGTTGGTTTTTATAAAATAAAAGGGAGAACAAACTTACAACCTCAAGGCCTTTATGTTACAAACCTCTTCCCATAATCTCCAACCTTCTCCTTGGATGAAAATCCTTCTAGCCTTATTTCTACAACATAAGCCTACCTTCAATAGTCCTCTCCAATACTCTAGCCCTAGTTTGATTTATAGGCCAAGAGGAGGAGGTTTGGGATCCTCTTCCTAAGAGATGAGATCCACAAATGGTGGGATAGGGGATCTAAAAAGAGATGGAAGTAGCTCCATGATGTGAAGCATCGGGATTGGGTAGGAATCCATTCAAAGTTGTTAGTCGGGAAAGATTCGACTAACAAAGCTTGTAGACTTTAATTTTTATTTTTTACTTGTGTTGAGTCATGTGCGTAGGCCATAGTGTAAGACAAAGCGCACTTTTGTGCAGAATCTAATGGTCTCTTCTATGTATGTGCATAAATAGACTAGGGAACTGCACAGGAAGCCAAAAATAGGTTTTTGGGCCTTGAGATCTAGGGATATCATTCTCTTTGGGATTATTTGGGTTCTAGCATTACAGGGGGGTGATTTGGAACACTTTGATGGATAGCGAAAGATCCAAACCAACGGTCATTTTCCTAATGCGACAAAATGTCATGTAACACAAGGTCTCTTGCATCCTTTAACAACCTCCTACCACCTTATCCCACCTTCAATCCACTCCTAGAACAATTTGATTTCTCTCAGATGCAATCTCGTCGAAAAATAGGGCATCCTGTAGCAATGTTATAACAATCTTGTAGCATTATACACAAATTCTTCATAATGCACCCACAATTGCCTAGAAATATTACCTTTTGCTTCTCATCACTCCAAAATGTCCTCTAATGCTTAAAAATGAACTTATGAAGATCATAGACCCTTTAGATACCTTCCTTTCAATACTGTAGTCTCAATTCTACAACTAGGTGTTCACGGTGCTGGACCCGCAAACATTCAGGGGATCACCCTAGTATGAAGTCCCAACTAGACCTCACATCATTTGGTGTGGGAGCCCCATCCGATATGATGGCTCGGTTTCCATTGTCTTAAGGATTTCCTCAACTCTTGCCTGTCATCACAAGAGAGTGGTTTTCTTTGTTAGGTAAACTTGACTCAGGATAGTTAAAGTTGATAGATTAAACAGTGATGGTTTTAGGGCACATGGTATTGTGCACCCATATGTAATGGAGCTTATAAAAGGCTGGAAGGACTTCATTGTAAAGCAAGACCTGGAGGTGAGCCTTTACCGCTCGCCTCCAGGTCTTGCTTTACAATGAAGTCCTTCCAGCCTTTTATAAGCTCCATTACATATGGGTGCACAATACCATGTGCCCTAAAACCATCACTGTTTAACCTGTCAACTTTAACTATCTTGAGTCAAGTTTACCTAACAATTCCCCCCTTAAACTTGACTTGGGGTTCCTTGACTAACTCTAGCCAAACCTGCTATGTGAGACAACCCTGCTCACTTTAGCTCTTACCCCCCTCAGTTTTTACCTGGGGTATTGTTGACCCGACATCCCCCCTATCACCTAGGTCTAACCCAGACTTTACCGGTGATTACCGAGGGGTACACATGCCTTACCAGGTCTTACAATAGTATGCCCATTTAAATGCAATAATTTTGACTTCATTAATTTTTTTTGTTTATTGTTGCTTCGATTCTGATCCATCCTTTCTCAATTTGATTTGCTCAAAAACCTCTATCAAACCGCTCCAATTGCGAGCTCGACGAGAACCTTGTAGATTCTAGCACAGAAAACGAACAATTTTCGAAGCCGCGTGAACAATTTTCTTCTGCTGACCTTCTTTAAATAGCCACATGAATCCCGAAAAATATATCGCAAATGCACTGATATGTAAAAAGGTTGCATTGATTTAATCAGGCACTATAAACCCCTGGCATCAAGGAATCCCTTGAAGCCAATATCTGGCTCTGATACCAGTTGTAAGAACTCTGGACACCACATATCTCCACAATGGTATGATATTGTCCACTTTGGGCCTAAGCCCTCATGGATTTGCTTTTGGACTTAACCCAAAAGGCCTTATACCAATGGAGATATTTGTCCATCCTTATATACCCATGATTTCCCCACTTCTAGTCAATGTGGGACTTTGGTCGTATACCCAACATGCTTTGTCTTCGAGAAGTGAGGTTCGCGTGCCTAGTGAGTGTAAGTGTACTTGTGTCAATGGTTCTTTCACTATGAGGGGAAATGGTGAAGGTGAGTTCTAGGTTGAAAGGGATTAGTCCCAACTCAACTAGGAACACACAACACAAAGGACATACACAACTTTCGGCGGAGTAGTCCACTCAAATGTGGGAGTCACAACATACAAGGTAAGATAACATGTACGTCACTCACAGATTAGTCCAAGACAAGTGCGACGGTTGTTACAACAAGGTTCATGTGAAAGGTCTGTCTGATGTCTAGCAGAAAAGTCGACATGGACGAGACATCATTAACATCATATACATCACATTTCCATTAATAGATTATGCATTACAATAAATGAATCAGTTCAGATGTAGAACACATGGTTAAATAGACATGCATTACAAGTGTTAAAGATCAGTCTTAAAACAAATACAATGTGTGTGTGAAAACGTGTTGGGCTGTTAACGGGCTTCTGAATTAAGAAAAAGTTCCAAGACACATCGTTACACCATACATCACTAACCCTGTGAGTGGGGCGCTGGAGCCACTTCTTACTCAAAGAAAAGATTACAAACTATCTTGTCTATGTGGGAGGAGGTGAGGTGAAAAGTCCTTTCATGTAAATGAGGGGGGTATTTATAGCCAAGGGTGAAACTGACCCTTGTAGCTGTTCGACTACCCTCATGACTGTTCGACTTCCATGACTTTTCGATTTACATGACTCTATATTCAACATGTGGGTCTCTTGGACTTCCATGTTACATCACATTGATTGACAACAAGCCCATAGTAGAAATGTGGGGAACATGAATCATGACTTGACATGACATTGTTGGTACATTTGTGTTGTCGCTGGAGTGCATGTCGACCTAGAGTGATGTTGAATAATGGATGTCTTCATGTTGTACCACAGCTTCACCTTTTCATGGTGAAGTTCGCAGAGTCTTGGATGGTCCTAGGTTCGCTTCATGAAGCTTTAAGATGTTGTTCCTTATTTCATGCTTCAAAGCTTGATAGGCTCACTTGTTCACGAAGGTGCATGTTCATTGCGTTCGTCCGCTTCACATGATTCAATCGTTCATACTTGGTGAACCTGTCCATCTGCATGTGCTCCCTTTGTTCATCCCATTCGTCGCCTTAACATGTTTGTTGGTGTATCGATACCTACAGTCACTCATGACGAGACGACATCAAATACAAAACATCTTAGTCTACCATGACACATGATCATTTGAATGCAAGTGACCGGGAGAGGCAGCAGGGCTATGATACAGGATGGTGGCTCCGATCAACTACTGATGAAAACTGCACAAGAGTCATCGAGAGATGGAGATAGGTGATCTGAGTCGACAGTGACTGACTGCAAGGTCTGGCTCGGCTAGGAGGAAAAATTGCGCAAATTTTGGGAGGAACAATCAGGGTTGCTGGAAGGAAAGGCGGGCATGCTCTGCACATTTTCTAGAACAAACAATTAGCAGGGGCTAGATAGCCATATTTACGCAATTTTCCAGAGAAATGGGCCAGGCTGCAGGAAGGGTTAGCAGGCAAGGATTATGCAGTTTTTCTGGGGAACTTCCTAGGATATTGGCAGCAAAACTTGTGCAATTCCTAGAGGGAGCTACTAGAGTTCGCTGTTGGGGTCACTGGAAGCTAGACTTCCCAAATTCCTAGAGGGAACTACTTGCTGGCTACTGGGGTCACTGACTCCATATTTGTGCAATTCCCATAAGGAACTCCTAGTTGACTACTGGGGTCACTGGTAGCCAGATCTGCGCAATTCCTAGAGGGAACTGCCAGTTGGCTACTGGGGTCACTGGTAGCCAGATCTGTGCAATTCCCAAAGAGAACTTCCAGTTGGCTACTCAGTCACTGGCAGTAGAAACTGTGCAATTCCTGGAGGGAACAGGCAATCTGTTACTGGGAGTTGCTAACTGGGAAAATTGCATTAAGGCTAGGAGGCCAGCCTGTTGATCATCTCTGTCCAATTTCTGAGCTAAGCTGACTGATGGGCAGTGGGAGGGCCACTCATGAGCACTATGTAATTTTTAAGATGAACAACCAGTTGATTGTTCGGGTGGCCAGAATGAGTGCTGATTGAATTGCTTGCGAGCAGCACAACTTGAAAGAACTAGCTTGGTGCTTCTATGTTGTTTTGGTTGACAGTCGATCGAGTCGAAAGTAGGGTGATGGTCCGGCTATCATTGAGGAGTCTAGTTGTCATAAATTTAGCAAAAATGACTAAGTGTGTGAACAGTCAAAAGATGCATAGGTGATCATATGGAAACACACTCACACGACTTGATGATGAAACGACCAAACCATCCAAATACATATGTTCAACATGACTGGCCGAAAGTGCAAGCGGCAAGTGCAACACTTGTGATTTATCATTCATGATCAAGAGGATGCTTGCGCAACAGTGAATGTGACTCCATGTGTGAGTGTGATAGATGCTTTCATGGCGAACACATCAAACACTTACGAAGCAAAGACTTTCAGCATAACCAGAACATGGTCGCAAGCATGACTTAGACATCAACATGTAGAGACTTGAATGTAACAAACAAGCAAGGTGAGTGTAAACACTCACAGGGGCTCATGGAGTGAACCCAGGCATGTGTAATCATCAAGTGAAACTCTTCAAGGGAGGCTCCAAAACTGATGCAGGCCAAAATTTTGGAGGGTGGTTGTAGCCACTACAACACTTGGCAACACACTAGTAGTACTCCAACTTCTCTGTTTCGGTTCATGCTAGCATAGGGCCTTGGTATTTCAGGAAGTATTCAATCGATGTGTAGGTTACTTCAGTTTCCCCATTTACCCCATGGACATACACGGTTCACCCTTTGCCAACTCAGTCAAACACAATCAAAAGTTTAGCTTAGATCTCAGTGTTTCGAATCTAGGAAGGTTAGTTTAGTTCCCGAGTTGAAGATTTTTAGAGTATAAGTTTTCATCTCTAGTGTTTCTTCACTGCCAGCAGGCCCGGACAATACCCTGGCAGAGTCACGCAGGAACACACACATTGCTCCACTGCCAGCGAGCCTGGTCAGTACCCCGGTGGAGTTGCATGCTTCACCTCTCTACGCAAGAAGGCTTTCTCTTCTTTCGCCTTTTTATTTTTTTTAAGAGAACTGTGCACATGCACTTCTTTTTTTTTAGGGCGGAAGAGGGATCCCGAATTATTGAGAGAAGAAGAGGTTGTTCCTTCAGAGAAGCATGTAAGACCTCTGACATAGGTTTTCTAGTTTAGAATTTTCCCATTCTCTGCTTCTACTAATTAGATTACCTTCAACACATAGAGCAGAAGGTTGAGTACAGGCATGGATATTCCCAGTGTGGATATAGGTTCAGGGTTGGACCAAAGCTTCCCTTATAGACATTTTGTATTTTCCGTCAGGACTTCATCGACCGAAGGTTGTAACCAAGCACAAAGAAAATGGACACAAGACTAGCCAAGTGCTGCAGTGTCGCAAGTCTCTTCAAATTTCAGCCACATACTCTATTCAAAAGCTAGAACACAGTAGTTGGTAGCACTTAGTTCTGGAAACAAAAATAGTAATATATAAAACAAAAAAAAAATTAAGTGAACAAAAATAGTAATCAGAATAAAACAAAGCAAAAGAAAAGATAATAAGAAAAACAAACCAAATGAAACAACAAGAAGTAGGAAGACTATGTACAAGGAATAGGTGCGGTCCGACCTATTAAACTAATGTTTGAGGACTTTCCTATTATATAGGAAGATCATCAATCCTCCCATCGAGTGATTGCAAATGATAGACATGTGAGCCAAGTTTCTCGTGGACCATTGCCGGTCCACTGGGCTCCACTACCAGAACCTAGTGGCATTGCAGAAAACCTTCAAGTGAAGACAACACTACTGTCTCAGGTATAGTGTGCGGTATGGGCTTGGATGATTGCACGGGGTAATTGTTTTTACTCTGGGAAGGGTTCAATTTTCTGAAGTCAATGCGTAAGCGGATCTTCCCAAATTTCTTATGTGGAGGATTTAAATTAGAAAACCAACTGTGATGACAAACTTTGCAAGTAATCCAAACACTTAAAATGTTAATCAATCTATTCTGTGAAAGGAGTACAAACAACATGTATGTGATACTTGTTCTTTGTTGCAGTGACTTGTCTTCTACTTTACCTGGAATATCATGTTGGAGTGTTCACATGTATTGGGTACACAGGTCATCATCTACTCGTGTAGGCCCATCTTGTTATAGTTTGATCAAGCGGTCAACGATTAGTCGATGTTGCAGTGTGTAACTTGTATCGATATTAGCCATCTTTGGATCATGGTGGATCCCTAAGTCGCTCTATTTTTTGATAGCATTGGTCCTTCGTGTGTTCAACATGAGTGCTTCAACATCATTGTCCGTTGTTTTGGATGACTGAGATACACTCGGTTCTTGAGCCATCGTGTGTTCCTAATTTGTCCAGACTCATGGCCCACAACTTTTCTGTACATGGACCGTTTGGTGTGCTGGTACTGTTGCTACTATCATTGTTGCTACTACTACTACTAGCAGAAAAAAAAACTATACAAGTTTCATTATCATCAGTTGGGCAAGGAAGGAGTCCCAAATGCTTATCTAATGATGTTGAAGTAGGCCGCGCAGGATAACACTCCAATGCCTTTTCTAGGAGGCAGTCGCGAAACATGAGTTCTGTGAAGGTCAATGGTTCATTCTCACAGTTAAGGGGAGTGACATTGTGCTTCATATACCTCTCGGATAACACCCATATTTGGTTGCATTTTCCCTTGTACAGAAGCCACAGGTGAGACCAGTCTGTAGCAAAGTATCCATCTAGCTTGCTAGACGAGTCTCTACTAAACAACAGACCATATGCTTCCGGTATGTCCACAACAATTATGTTGATGCACTGGTGGACTCGACTGTCATGGGATAGTTAGATGATAACGTCTCGTAGTTCACCAATGGCTGGTATTGATTTTCTATCAAGTTGGATGATTCTAGCAGATGTTTCGCTCCATCGTGCATTGATCTTCTTAGCAATGGAGAGCAGCATGACATTGGTTTTCGCGCTAGAATCAACCAAACAGTTGTGGACATTGTAGTTGAAAACTTTGAATGAAATTAGGAATGGGGGGCAACCTGAGTTTGCTTCTTCCACTCAAAGTGAATTAAGAAAAGTGGATAGTGATCAAGGAGGTGTGCATGTTCCCTTGTTGGTAGAGGTTGTGTTGTCTATTTTCATTTGTTCCAATGCGTGCAGCAGGATATCTCGTTGGCTCTGGACTTTGGCTAACTCGAACAGACTGATGTTTGCTTGATTTCTCTTCAGGTCATCGACTATGTTGTAATCCAGAGGTGGTAGACTAACAAAGGTGCTCGGGATGGGATGGATGCTCGTGCTGTCTAGCGGATTGTTTTGCAACTTACTTCTCATTGATGTGTTCTTATCCGCCACTATCTTCCCAGACTTGCTTTGTCTTTGTTGCCTTGAGGCAGCTGGTGGATTTTTCTTCTTTATCAACCATCTCACTTTCTCTTGCATCTCCTCAAGTGTGGGGGGAGCCCCTTTACTCCTAAGATTGTAACAAGCATTTTGCTTTTGGGGCTACTTCTACTTGTTCGTCTTCGAGACTACTTTCCAGCACTGATATGCATTCACCACATGCCCAGAACTTGGTGCTTCATCAGGTGCAACCTCTTCGTTATCATTAGTGTCTTCCGGTTGCTCTTGTATGTCACCATCTACATCGAGTGTATGAGTATAGACAAAGGTAACAACTCGCTTCTAATATGAAAAAGCATTCTTGGGATGAAATTCTTCATGGAAAGAACAGTACTTAGGATCAACGCATTGATCGAGTTGGAAAATAGGCTTCTGGGGAAATTTGGAACCGAACCGGTTATTTCTTGATGGGCTCATTGATGAAATGATTTCCTATCTCTGTCTGGGCAGATGACTATTTGCGAATGTGTTTGCCTTACGTTTCTTGAGTTCGTAAATTTCGCTCGTCAAGTTCTTGACAAGGCGAGTGAGGGTCTCAATGTCAGTTGCTTCCTTGTCCATGCCTTTGCTCGCCATTTCTTGGGGCTTTCTACTTGCATCCTTGGAGTCTTTCATTGATTTGTCATCCTTGATGACTCCAATGGTGCACAAGTCTTTCTCAATAATAATAGCCTCTTCGCAACTTTCTAACAGTGTTGGCTTCGCAGCTCCCTTGACGAACTCCACGATGGTGGTTGGCAGTGAAAATGATGTAATAGTTGACAGTGATGGAGTCATGAGGTTTGGTGTCTACTACAAACTTGTTCAAGATACACATAAACCTTTGATTGAAATCTTTTACTTTCTCTTTTCCCTCCATCTTGATGCTTCCCAATTCTTTTAGTACCATGGCTGGAGTCTTTTCATGAACAAAATTTTCAAGGAACATACGTTTGAAAGAACCCCAGTTTTGTATAGAGTTGGGTGGAAGGCTATGATACCAAGTAGCTGCCCAGCCATCCAAGGTACATGGAAACAATCTACATGCTATGTCGTCATTATGCACCTCAAGGGTCTGCAGCTGTAGGTAGAAGTTGCCTAAGTGATCTTCTCCCTTCACTGCACTTTCAAGGTTAAACTTGATGTTCATTCTCTCCACTCGCTTTGGCATCTTGTGCAGAACATCCAAGAGAGCCAATGGTCCCTGAGTCATCCATTCAAGATTTGGGTCAACCATCTCTTTGTCCTCTTTGCCCTCTTCATCTTCTTCCTATCCTTCGATATCTAATGGTTCTGGATCTGAGTCTGTCGATTTGTCTCCACCTCCACTTCCTCCGCTGCCTTCCCCTCCACCTCCTATACCGAAGCTTGATCCAAAGACTACAAGAGTGCCTTGTTCATCTTCAAAGAAGACTGAATGTTCCTCTCTGTCTTCAATAGCTTGTTCCAAACGTTCAAGAGTAGCAAGGCCTGCTTCTTCCACTGATAATACAACCACTCCTGTGGGAGTGACCTTTGGCTTCTTAGATGCGTGTGGAAAGTATTATACGCCTGAGATCAGTCCAACTGCTTTCGCGAATTGGCGAGTGATGGGACGAACAGAGCGAAGGTGTTGATATGAAATTTCATGTTCAATTCTAGGTGGTGAGGAGTAACCAACTACAGAGTCATGAGCGAGGGGTTGTGAGTTACTGCCTTGACCAGATGGATGATGAGTGAGTGTGAGGGGAATTTCAGCCATGTACAACTAGCTGCCCTCCTTCTAGTGCCAAAAATTTTGACAGTGTTAAACCCGCCAATATTCAGGGGATCACCCCGGTATGAAGTCCCAACTAAACCTCACACCATTTGGTGTGGCAGTCCCATCTAGTATGATGGACCAGTTGCCATTATCTTAAGGATTTGTCTCAACTCTTGCTTGTCAGCACAGGAGAGTGGTTTGCTTTATCTTCGAGAAGTGAGGTTCGCATGATTGGTGAGTGTAAGTGTACTTGTGTCAATGGTTCTTTCACTGTGAGGGGAAAAGGTGAAGGTGAGTTCCAAGTTGAAAGGGATCATTCCCAACTCGGCTAGGAACACACAACACAAAGGACATACACAGCTTCTGGTGGAGCAGTCCACTCGGATGCGACACTCACAACATACAAAGTAAGATAACAAGTACAACACTCACACATCATTCCGAGATGAGTGCGACGATTGTTACAGCAAGGTTCATGTGAAAGGTTTTTCTGATGTTCGGTAGAGCAGTCGACATGGACGGGATATCATTAACAACATATACAACACATTTCCATTAATAGATTATGCATTACAACAAATGAATCAGTTCATATGTAGAACACATGGATAAAGCAACATGCATCACAACTGTTAAAGATTAGTCTTACAACAAATATAATACATGTGTGAAAACGTGTTGTCCTGTTGATAAGCTTCTGAAATAAGTGAAAGTTCCAAGACACATCATTACACCATACATCACTAACCCCGTCAATGGGGTGTTGGAGCCACTACTTACTTCTCAAAGAAAAGATTACAGACTCTCTTCGTTATGTGGGAGTAGCTGGGGTGAAAATTCATTTCATGTACAAATGAGGGGGTATTTATAGCCAAGGGTGAAACTAACCCTTGTGGTTGTTCGACTACCCTCATGACCATTCGACTTCCATGACTTTCCTACTTACATGACTCTATATTCAACAAGTGGGTCTCTTGGACTTCCATGTTACATTACATTGATTGACAACAAGCCCATAGTAGAAATTTGGGCAACATGACTCATGACTTGATTCGACATGACTTGGCATGACATTGCTAGTACATTCGTGTTACTGCTAGAGTGCATGTCGAACTAGAGTGTTGCTGAGTGATGGATGTCTTCATGGTGTACCATAGCTTCACCTTCACATGGAAAAGTGCGTGGATTCTTCGATGGTCCTTAGTTCGCTTGATGAAGCTTTAGCATGTTTTTCCTTGCTTTCATGTTGGAATGCTTGACAGGCTCACTTGTTCGCGAAGGTGCATGTTTGCTACGTTCATCTACTTCACATGATTTGCTCGTTCGTCCATTGGTGAACCTATCCATCTGCATGTGCTCCCTTCATTCATCTCATTCGTCGCCTTGACATGTTTGTTGTTGTACCTGTACCTTCAGTCACTCATGATGATACGACATCAAATCCAAAACCTCCTAATCTACCATGACAGATGATCATTCGAATGCAAGTGACTGGGAGAGGCAACAAGGTTGTGATGTGGAATGATGGCTCTGGGAAACTGCTGATGAAAACTATGTAAGAGTCACTGAGAGATGGAGACAGGCAATCTAAGTCAACAGTGACTGACTGCAAGGTCTGGCTCAGCTAGGAGGAAAACTTGCAAAAAAATTGCGAGGAACAGTCTGGGTTGTTTGAAGGAAAGGCATACATGCTCTGTGCATTTTCTGGAATGAATAGTCAGCAGGGGCTAGACAGCCAGATTTGTGCAATTTTCCAGAGGAATGGGCCGGGCTATAGGAAGGACTAGCAGGTAGGGATTGCACAATTTTTCTAGGGAACTGCACGGGAGATTGGTAGCCAGACTTGCACAATTCCCATAGGGAACTGCTAGTTGGCTGCTAGGGTCATTGGCAGTCATACTTACATAATTCCCAGAGGGAACTGCCTACTGGTTGTTGGGGTCACTGGCAGCTAGATTTGCGCAATTCCTAGATGGAACTGCCAGTTGGCTGCTGGGGTCACTAGTAGCCAGATTTGCGCAATTCCCAAAGGGAACTACGAATTGGATGCAAGGGTTACTGGAAGCCATATCTGCGTAATTCCCAGAGGGAACTTCCAGTTGGTTGGTCAGTCACTGGAAGTAGAAACTGCACAATTTCTAGAGGGAATATGTTGTCTGCTGCTAGGAGCTGCTGGCTGGGAAAATTGCATTAAGGCTGGGAGGTTGGCCTGTTGATCATCTCTGCGTAATTTCTGAGCTGAGCTGACTGATGGGTAGCAGGAGGCTTGCTCATGAGCACTGCGTAATTTCTAAGATGAACAGTTGGTCGACTGTTGGTTGACTAGCATGAGTGCTAATTGAATTTATTGCGGGAAGCACAACTTGAAAGAACTAGCTTGGTGCTTCTACAATATTCTGGTTAACAATCGATCAAGTTGAAAGAAGGGTGATGGTCTAGTTGTCAATGAGGAGTCTTGTCATCAGAACGTCAGAAAAAATGACTAAGTGTGTGAACAGTAAAAATATGCATAGGTGGTCATACGGACACACATTCGCATGACTTGACGATGAAACAACGAAAACATTCAGCAAAAAAATATGAGTTTGACTTTGCCCTGGTCAAACTAGAGAAAATTTGAATTTCCAATTTAGTAGAAACCTTGGAGGTAGTTAACTAAGGTGACATGGATTTGGTCACTTAGTTAAGTCAGTTAATTCGAGTTGGAGGCATTGTGTTCAGGTAAGCATGAATGATTTCTAATTTGTAATAATCTAATTCAGTTAAATTGAGTTATTCTCAGTTAAACTAGTTTTGACTGTTAGAGGAACTAGTAGAAGTTCAAGTTGTGTAGTGTGACTTTAGTCACACTCAGTGATCATCTAGTTAACTGATCAATCAACCTAAAATAATTGTTTCATGTAGAGAATTTGAGTTACCCAATTGAGATGGAGATTCCAAGGCGGTGTACTATTAGTTGTAGACTACTTTGATGTGTATAGGTGGTGCATGAAATCAAAGGATCAACCTAAGGAATTGTGCAATTCAAATTGAGGAATTTCCTATTTAATAGCGGCCTAATTCCTTAGGGAACAACAAAAGGAAATAAGAGCTTGAAGAATTTGAAAGTTGTCTAAGTATTGTACAATGTCAGTCAATCAAGCATAGGGATAGTCTATACACTTGTAGGTTGTGCTCAGGCTTGAGTAAGCATATGTATTCATCTCTATTATTTGGTTAATGTAATACAGATAGGAAGGGATTTTGAGCAGTTGTTTTCCCCTAGATAAATATTTGTGTATGTGATGTTTCCTTTTGCATGTATATGATTTGTGTTCTAGATTGTGAATTGAATTCCACAGAGGAGTAGAGTAGCTTTGAGTCTTGTGATTTAGGAAATTTCATGAGCAATTTCAAATATACAAATAATTTCTACACTTAGCCTGATAAGACGAGTCCCCCTAGAGTGAATGGTGTGGTTGACTATAAGGAGAAATCAGAACCAGATGTGCTCTAACAAATTCGATCTAAAGGTATTAGTAAATATGGATTATTTTTTAGTTATGTTTTAGACAGATCCGATGATAGCCATGTTGAGTTTCCTAGTGGTGATGACGGTGATAGAATGATGGTACTTTAGGATAAATATGATTCAACCATGGATGTTAAAGGAAAAAATTTATTGAAGTTAGTAGGCTAAAAAAATGCATTCAGAGATTAGGAGAAATTGTTGTAAATCTCTAATGATAAGGATGCTAAGCTCAAAGAACAATTCATCAACTTGAAGAACCAGTTGGTAGAAGTGAGAAGAGTTGAGGATGTGATGGCCAATTAGCTAAAAGAGAGAAAGGCGAATTGAATATAAAACTTCGTTGTTATTTAATATTTACAATGTTATTCCTTTTTCTATTTCTTCTCGATATAAAACTTCACCCTTGTCACACATAATGTTTAACATATAACCACTTGTATAAACACTCAACTTTCATTTACCATAAAATTAAAATTAACATTCAATTAAAAAACTAACCAATTATTACAGTGAACATTCAAGTTTCATTGATCATAAAGTTAAATCTAACCATTTAATTAATAGTTAAAATTAACATTCAACTAAAAAACTAACTGTTACACTTAAAATTCAAGTCAATAAAACCCATAAAAGCTTACTAATGGGTTTCCCTACCCAACTCTCACTCAGGAGGAAGCCAACTCATTCACTAGCCAACTAGATGGGTTAATGTTCAACTACCCAACTCATTTGACTTAGTTAACGGAGAACCCAGTAAAAACCATTTTTCGTCAATGTTTCAAATCCCAACAGGGATCCATCAACAGGACTTCTTGAATGTTGATAGTAGAAGAGCTAAATTGAGAGATTTAAATAGTTATGAGGACAGTTGATTTAAGGATGAGATGAAGGTCGGCTTGATTAATGATATTTATTATTATATTTTTTAAGTTTTTATTGTAATTTTGAATAATTTCTTAAATAATCATTGAAGCGTTAATTTATTAATTTTAAGTATTAAAAATTATTATTATTAAATCGAATTAATTAATATTCAATAAATACCTAATCCTAATCTTAATTTGAATACTATCCTTAATCTTAATAACTCAATCTTAATATTGATTAATAAATCTAATAATTAATATTATAATTTTAAAAATAGTAATTATTATTATAAATTTTTACTACCAAATGTTTTATTAATAGATCTTAATTAATAATTAATGATAATTAATAATAGTTAATAGTTATTGATATTATAATAGTTACTAGTTAAATAATATAAATATAGTTATTATCAAATTATTATTGTTATATTATATAATTAATTAATAATATATTATTATCATACTTACTAGTTTTGAAAATTATTATTAAGAGTAAAAAAAATAGTAATACTAATTGGAATAGGAGAGAGAGATAGCTACCCACTAAGCGCTATACCTGAGATGTATTAGTGATCTTAATTTCTCTTATTAAGGGAAGCCAGCTTCCACTAATCTCAATTTCATTGTCTCTATTAAGATTATGTGGATGTTTGATAATCTCAAGAGCTTCTCTAATCTTTCGCCTATGATGTTGTTCTTCTCTTGCGACAATTGAGGCATTTTCCAAACAGATATGGTGCTTAGTTTTTGAGGAATGCTCTGTTAGGGCTAAAGTACAAGACCTTTCGTTCCTAATATCAGCTCCATGTTGCTTGAGTCTTGTCTGCAAGGAGCGACTTGTTTCACCAATGTAACTTTGATGTCTATCAATATTATCTTTGACAGACCTCATACCTTGCCTAATAGTTCCAAGTGCTAAGAATTGTGTGTTTATGCTTTTCTTTCTCAGGATTTTAGCAATCTTATCTGTCACTCCTTGAATATAAGGTAGAAATACCCTACCACACTGAGGTTGGTCTTGAGCCTTAGGCTCATGAGATAACACCCTTCTTTCAACTCTCTCTATAGCTATTTTAATTTCTTTTTCTTTGTAGCCTATACCCTTAAAATTCGAGACTAAATGCTTCTTCTCTTCATCCAGATGCTCAGAGTTAGAGATTCGAAGGTCTCAGATAGCTAGAGTATTTAGAACACCAAACTTCGAGGTTGGGTGATGGTGGGAATCAATGTGGAGGTAGTTTTCTGTGTGGGTTGACTTCTTGAAAACCTTATGCCCTAAAGAGCCATCCTCCTTCCTGATGATGAGTATGTCTAAAAATGGGATGCTCATGTTTTCTTCTAGCTCCATAGTAAATTTTATTTCCAGAGAGATGGAGTTGAGGTGAATAAAAAACTTATCAAGCTCTGTTTTACGATGAGTCCATTTTATATTGGTATCATCAACGAATCTCTTCCATCATGTTGGCTTCAAAGGGTATGATTCAAGGGCTTTGTTTTCAAAGTATTCCATGTATAAGTTGGCCACAATTGGCGAAAGGGGTGATCCCATTTCTACCCCAGATGCCTGCTCATAATATTCTCCTTGGAAGGTGAAAACAGTTGACCGCAAGCAGATTTCAGCCAGTCTTGTAGTTCCTGGATCAGTAACGTCTTTTATAACCTAAATGGCTTCATCAAGGGGAATCTTGGTGACTAAGGATAGTACGTCAAAGCTTACAAGGATGTCATCATGGTCTACCCTCTCATTTCTAATAAGATTCACAAAATCGTGGGAGTCCTTGATGAAGGAATCAATATTCCTAACAAGGGGCTTAAGGATTTTAGCAACATACTTGGCAAGCTCATAGGTTGGGCAACCAATGGTATTAACTATAGGTCTAAGAGGAACCCCTTCTTTATGGATTTTGGGTAAACCATAAATTCTTAGGATGGTTTCACAAGAAGGGATTAATCTTTTCTTTAATTTTTCCTCAAGGCTAGAATCTGAAATTGTCTTTTTTACCTCCTTCATAATTTTGGGAATGGGGTTATTGCTCAGCTTCTTGTAACTGCCACATCTAAGGTATTCATTCATTTTACATACATAGTATTCTTTATCCAAGATCACTGCTGACCCTCCCTTATCTGCCTTAAGAACTACAATTTTATCATTGTTCCACAAGGATTTAAAGGCAATTTGTTCTTCTTTACTTAAATTACTTTTGGGAGTTTTCACCTTTCTCATAATGAAGGAAAACTCTTGTCTTAATGCTTCCTTATCCTCCAAAGAAAAGTTATTAATCCCATCCTCTATGCTACAGATCATATTCTCAATAGGTAGGTTTTTAGGAGAAATTGCAAACCCTAAACCTTTGTTGAGAACATTAATGACTTCCAGACCTAATTCTTGGTCCCAAATCATTCGCCAAAAAACTACACCTAACCCAACTCATTCACCAAGAAACTACACCTAACCCATTTTCACTCATCACATTTAATTTTAATTAAAAAAGTATTATAAAAAGTTATTCACCATCAATAATTAAAGGGATATTATAAAAACTTAATAGAGCCTACTAAAGGATTTACCTTTATTTAAAACAATGTCATGCACCATTCTTCCTGATGCCTTTGATCTCAGATTGGCAGACGTTCCTTAAAATTGTGTACTGCATTTTAGCGATGCTTTTGCATTATACCATCTGCACACTACAAAAAAAAGTTGTATTGTAGTTTACGGATGCTTTTGCATCTCACTAGTGCTTTTATTGTTTCCACATATAAAAAAGATGAAAATTGGAATTTTGATATGGAGTATTTTAATGGTTAATGTTAATTATAATACAATTTATTATATTTATTTTATTATTGTTTTCATATTTATAAAAAAATGAAAATGAAATTTGTATGGAGTATTTTAATGTTTCATTGCAAATACACTAGTATATAGATCCATTTTAATTATTGATCTAATATGAGCCATATTTTTTTTATAAACAGATAATTGAATATTTTTATATATAACATTAAAAAATTTTATTTTTAACAATTTTATATATATATAGAGATATATGAAGTGATTGATATCAATATAAATTAGCTAACTTGCCACGGGGCTTTGGATTGATGGTGAATGGGTGTGTTGTTAAGGCACTCCTTGCGATAGGTCACCGGTTCAAATCCCCCGTGGGTACTTAGGTTAGTCTTACGTAGAAAAAAAATATATTTAAATTAGCTAACTTAGATTTTCAAATAGTTTATTTAAATCTATTGCTGAAATACTTCTGAAAATTTTAAGATTTTAAACATTTTGCTCATATATTTTTTTACTTCTAATTAGTTTATGGCACATTCATTTATGCATAATTATTTTTATTTTTATTTTAAAGGGGCACACAAAAAAACTTACACATCCCCTCATACATGAGCCCAGAGAGATCAGCTTATATTAGTTAACATACATCTTCAAATAATTTATTTAAATCTCTTATTGAAATATTTTTGAAAAGTATAAGTTTTTTTTTTGTTTTTTTTATTATATCTTACATTATCTTTTATCAAGTTGATATTGCATATATTACTTAACATAGATATTCAAATAGTTTATTTAAATCTATTGTTGAAATATTTTGAAAAGTATTAAGTTTTAATTTGTTTTTTTAATTATAAATGACATTATTTTTCTATTTAGAACATAATTTTTATTTTTTATTTTTATTTTAAAGGAAGATGGACGGACAAACTTACACATCGCCCTCATACTAATGAGCCTTTGGGCTCAACCAACATAGACCCATATTAAGTACAGATCTAACATGAGTGGAAAGGGATCAAATTTCTTCACGTGCAAACTTCTTAATAGTGCAAAATACAATGTGTTATTTTTCATTGTATAACAAATTGTATTTTTGAATGCTAAATAGAGTATATATAGGACCAAATAAAATTTTATTACCTTATATGTAATTTACATTAAGATATTTTACATCACATGTACATATTCTCCTTGGATGAGGATATCAACTAACATCTCCTTCTCCTTGGATGAGATTAGCGACTAACTAGGGTGATGTTTGAAGATTTTGACCAATAGTTATTATGACTTACTGGTTTTTTTCTTCTTGCAACACTAATAATCTATTTTGTTTTATCAAGTCCACGTACGTCAAGGTTTGACACAACCAGTGTCCAATAGTTATTATGACTTACAAGTTTTTTTCTTCTTTCAAAACTAATAATCTATTTTGTTTTATCAAGTCCATGTACATCAAGATTTGACACAACCAGTATGTTTTTGTAAATTTTTATTTACAAGATGCTCTAATTAAACAAAGTTTTAGCAACTTCAAAATCTTAACATATGTTAGAGATTTGGTTTCCCTTAAAACAAACTAATAACAAAATAAATATTAATCTATATAATTATTATTTGAAAATACATGAATACTATGTAAAATTGAAAGTTCAAAATAAATAAATATATATAAAATATATTAATATAATATATATATAAATAATTTAATTATAATTATAATTTAATTAGTTCTGAAATAGAAATTCACAATGTCCTCCAATTATAATTCATACTTTTACATTAGACTAAAATTTTCCCATACAATGTAATGAACTGTAGAGAGAGGTCGAACGATACCAGTTGGTTTAGTTAGCTTTTTTCTAAGTAGATTTTATTTAAAATAGTATGAAAATTATAATTTCAAAATTATTAAATTTATTATTTAAAATTTTTAAAGGATTTCTCTTAATATAAGATAATACAATATTAAAAATTTAATTTTATTATTATAAATTTAAATTTTAATATTATATTAGATATTTTGATGGCATGATTTCTTATTAAATAGAGCGTGTAAACTTTTACTGTAACTGATCTTAAAATAGTTTATTTAATTTTATTGTGGAAATATTTTTGAAAAGTATAAGATTTAAACATTTTTCTCATACATTTTTTTACTTCTAATTATTTTATGGCACATTCTTTTATGCATAATTATTTTTATTTTTATTTTAAAGGGGCACAACTTACACATCCCCTCGTAATCAAATTTCTTCAGTACAAACTTCTTAAGAGTGTAAAATACAATGTGTTACTTTTCATTATAAAATAAATTGTATTTTTAAAAGCTAAATAGAGTATGTATAGGGACAAAAAAAAAGTTTATTACATTATATGTAATTTACATTAAAACGTTTTGCATCACATGTACATCTAGACATTTTATCCTGCAAATTAGAATGGTTTTTTATTATTAATATTTTTAAGTATATGTCAATATTAATTTTTATTAAAATATTTTATTGATAACAATATTGAATAATTTTTTTTATATACGACATTAAAAATTTATTTAACACACACCACATATATTTTAGTTGAATCGGCTTGTATTATTAACATGCATATCTTCAAATAGTTTATTTTAAATTTTTATTGAAATATTTTTGAAAAAGTATATAAATTTTATTTTTTATTTTTTTATTTATATGGCTTATCTTTTATGAAGTTTGATATTGCTATATATTACTTAACATAGATATTCAAATAGTTTATTTCATCCCTTTGTTGAAATTATTTTTGAAAAGTATTAAGTTTTAATATTTGTTATTTAATTATAATGACATTATTTTCTATTTAGAACATAATTTTTATTTTTTATTTTTATTTTAAAGGAAGATGGACGAACAAACTTCCACATCCCCCTTATACTAATGAGCCTTTGGGCCCAACCAACATAGACCCATATTAAGTATTGATCTAACATGAGTGGAGAGGGATCAAATTTCTTCACGTGCAAACTTCTTAAGAGTACAACATACAATGTGTTATTTTTCATTGTATAATAAATTGTATTTTTGAATGTTAAATAGAGTATATATAGGACCAAATAAAAGTTTATTACAATATATGTAATTTACATTAACATATTCTACATCACATGTACATCAAGACATTTAATCATGCAAATTAAAATGATTTTTTATTATTAATATATTTCTAAGTATATGCAATATCAATTTTTATTAAAATATTTTATTGATAACCCACATTAGATATTTTTTTATATGCAACATTAAAACATTTTATTTTAACATTTTTTTCTATATATAGATATATAAAAAGTTGATATCAACTTATATTAGTTAACATAGATCTTCCAATAGTTTATTTAAATCTATTCTTGAAATATTTTTGAAAAGTACAATTTTTTTGTTTTTTTAATTATAGTCGATATTATTTTTCTATTTAGAACATAGTTTTCATTTTATGAAGTTGATATCGACATATATTAGTTAACATAGATCTTCAAATAGTCTAATTAAATATCTTGTTTAAATATTTTTGAAAAGTATAAGTTTTAATTTTTTTTATTATAGTTGACATTATTTTTCTATTTAGTACATAATTTTTATTTTCTATTTTTATTTTAAAGGGGGGTCTACCGACCAATAAACCTACACATACCCCTCATACTCGACTGTAGAATGAGCCTCTCGGATCAATGATGGGAAATAATTGTACAAATTGCAATTTGGAGGAATGCCTTAGTAGAATTAAATTTTACTATCCCCTAGTGAAGTGTTTAGGGGTTGGTGTTCCCCTATCTTGATATGATGCTAGTTCACATGAAAAGGGTTGTGTTTTCTACTATACTTGGCCCATTGAATGTAATCTTGTCATTTCATCGATCAAAGAAACATACACAATTGTAAGCGACACAGGAAGGTACAAGAGGACTTAGCAAGAGAATTCTATACAAATGGCAGAGTTGGAAGAAAATATTGACACTATAGACAACATGTTGATAATTCTAGTGAGGATATCAACTAACATCCCCTTCTCCTTCGATGAGGATATCAACTAACATCTCCTTCTCCTTGAATGAGATTAGCGACTAAATAGGGTGATGTTTGAAGATTCTGTCCAATAGTTATTATGACATACTGGTTTTTTTCTTCTTGCAACACTAATAATCTATTTTGTTTTAACAAGTCCACGTACGTCAAGGTTTGACACAACCAGTGTCCAATAGTTATTATGACTTACTAGTTTTTTCCTTCTAGCAAAACTAATAAACTATTTTGTTTTATCAAGTCCATATACATCAATGTTTGACACAACCAGTGTATTTTTGTAAATTTTATTTGCAATATGCTCTAATTAAACAAAGTTTTAACAACATAAAAATCTTAACATATGTTAGGGGTTTTGTTTCCCTTAAAACAAACTAATAACAAAATAAATATTAATCTATATAATTATTATTTGAAATAATATAAATACCTAATGTAAAAATTCAAAATTCAAAAATATATACGAAATAACAATTCACATTGTCCTCAAATTATACTTTATACTTTTACATTAAACTAAAATTTTCCCATACAATGTAATGATTGTAGAGAGTGGTGGGACGATTACCAGGGGGGTTTAATTAGCTTTTCTGAGTAGGATTTATTTAAAAATATTTATGAAATTTAATTTTAAATTATTAAATTTACTATTTAATTTTAAAGATTTCTCATTATATGATATTAAGAAATACAACTTTTAGATGTTAAAAATTTTATTTTATATTATAAATTTAAATTTTTTATACGATTTTAAAGATTTTTGGTATTACATCATAATTTCAGTTGGTAAATAACCCCCTTGTTACACTAAGCCGATGATGACCCATTATGTCAATAGTGGGAAGAAATGGCTTATGATTGCATGATTTTCTATTAAACAGAGTGTGTAAACCTTTCAGATAATGGAACTGATTTTACTATGGAAATTTTTGTTGTTATTCAGTTTCGTAGTAGTTCTTGTGTGATGCAGGAGCATCTAGCTAGGGCACCATGACCGAGTGTTGGTCTCCGTCAAGGTGGAAAGTTTTATTAGCGAATTGGTTTCTTTATGTTCAGTTTGTCAAAGTAGAATGTAGGACTTTGTTTCTTTTTAATCTCAGTATCAGTTAGGAACAGTCTAGTCAGTTAGGATCACTGTTTTGTTTGTTTTTAATAGAAAATAGTTTAATAACTGTTTTTTTTTCGTTTTAGAGAAAAAAGACAAACATGGCTAATGTAAAATCTTGCAGTACAGACAGAACCGAATGCATAAACAATGGTGTAACTAATAGAATAGCAACTGAAAAAATAACTACACACAGTTCAGGTAACTGTGGACAGAAAGTATAAATCTAAAATCGAAAATCATTCTGGGGGTTCAACATTTTGCACGCAATAATAAAAGACAAAGAATAAGTTTATTTTTGAATCCACCCATCTGTAACAATCTTGTATTGTGTATCTAAATTTCCTTTTCTTAACCATTAAATAATTCAGAATGAAAAATATGGTGCATGCATACAGTTTCATTCATTTCCTCTCTTAAAGAACAGAGCATTGACAAATCGAATTGCACATAAGTTTCCAACAATGAGGATTGACAAGCAGTAAAAGAAAAGCCCGCGGCCGAAAGAGTCTAATGCATCACAACAGTCCGAACAAGACAAAAAAAATCTGAGCGCCCAGTGGTCAAGCCCAAAATAGAGGTAACCAGTAAAAACTCATGTCAACGTAATTCCTTTTTCATTCCAACCGAAAAAGAAAGATATATATTTGTTTATACATAGCAGTCCAGGGCTAGTACACAGAACAGAGTAAAATGAAAATAACATCCATGAACCAGCAAACCCTAGTCGAGGGTTTTGGAACAGTTGGCTTTGAATACAACCTTAGAGTTACAAAGAAATAAATTACAAACAGGGGTTGTGACAAGTGAACCCAAGTCGCATAGCGACGTTAAAGAAGAACAAACAAACAACTATTGTGACTCGGGCCAAAGAAACCTACAGACTCTAGTTTTAACCATGAAATGAAGACAGTGGCAGAGCCTACTGAGTAAGAGCCGAGGAGCTCAAAACCGACCACGTCCAAGAGCAAACCCTGACCTGCGAGACCAGAATAGGACAAACCTGTTAGGTCAACTGCGAATAGAAAAGGACAAATGAAGAGTAATAAAATTTGTGCAAAGTGAGAAAACCGTTACCTGGAGACTTATTCGCATAGAGAAAACGTAGGCCATTGAGCCACAGACCCCGGCGACCACTTGAGACCAAAGGGGAAAAATAATGTTAGAGCTGGAATAAGATGGGAGAAGAAATAAAGCATGGATAGCAAATTTACCTGAAGAATACAAGCAGAGTGAGGTCACTGTGTCTGCAACCTGGAACATGCAGAGTCATTAATAAAAAATTACCAACAGAACTGTAACAAAACAAAGAAATAACATAGTGGGCTACAGTTGAGAGACCGGACAAGACCAACCAGTGGTCGTTTTCTTACTTGAATAAACAAACCAATACTTTGTGCCCAGAAGTCGAGCACGCAAGCCACCAGAATGAGTAACAAGGTCACACCAGCAAAGAGAATATCCATAACCAGTGCAGGGAGAGCCTGTGGCTCATTTCCACTCGCATACAACACAAAAAGCCATTTCCAGAACAAACCCTCACTAAGTTTACCATACAGAGCGAAAAACCAGAATAACGAAATACCAAAATGCCAAGGGTTTTTCCAAGTTGAACAAGCAGGAAACGAGGATCAAGGTAAGTACAGCTCAGTTGTCACATTAAAGTATTGTCATAAATGTTCCAGCCACCATTGAATAAATATCTTATGACTAATGTGTGATTAGTGATTAATCGCAAACCAAATACATATTGTTAATCAACACCGGATAGACTTTAATAAAGTTTGTACATTGTAGTGTGGGTTGGTCCCATCATAGTGGTGTCAGAGAAAAATTTGGAATTGGATTGAGAAATGAAAGTAGGAAGACGAGGTCGTGGAAGAGGTGTTCGAAGGATAGCAGAGGAAGGGTTGAGGGAGGAGATCAGGGTCCTTACTGCCCGTTTGGAGGTAGTTGACGCAGGGAGAAGAAGGGATCCAGAGGTAGGAGATGATAACGAAGAAGAAGTTGTAGTGACAACAGTTGGATCGGATGAAGAAGGACCAGAAATGAGGCTATTGAGGTCGGTCCTAATGGTGAGCAGCAAACCCAAACTAGAACTCCCAAATTATGATAGCAGCTTGTCCATAGAGGTTCTGTTGGACTGGATCAACGAACTAGATAAGTAATTGAAGTGCGAAGAGATCAATGAGGACCGTAGAGTCAAGTTCACTGTGAAAAAGTTGAGGGGACACACAGCCTTGTGGTGGGACGGTGTCCAAACAGAGAGAAGGAGGTTGAACAAGTTGCTAATCATGAAATGGTCAAGGATGGTGGCCAAGTTGAAAGGCATATTTCTGCCTAAGGATTACCAGATTGCACTACACAGGCAAGTGTAGAATCTGAAACAGAAAGGGATGACAATAAGGGAGTACACTGAAGAGTTTTACCGAGTGAACTTAAGGGCCGGTTATAAAGAGGACACCCCGGAGAAAACAACCAGGTATGTAAATGGTTTAAGGTTAGAAATCTTAGATGAAATTAGCATTCTTTCCCTGAATAACATTGAAGAAGCATATCAAAGTGCTATGAAAGTAGAGGAGAAAATCACTAGAAAACAAAATGCTAGGAGAGGACAGGGAACCGCAGAGGAAGAGGACAGTCTTATGGCAGAGGGCGAACTACTAGCAGTAACGAAGAAGGCAATAGTTCTAAAGCTTCCAGAACAACAGAAAGAGGTGAAAGCACGAGAGGTGGTAGGCCATATCAGCAAGGCAGGGGAAATAACCGAGGTAGAGGAGATGGTTATCAATGTTACAGGTGTCACAAGTGGGGACACAGATCGCTTGAATGCCCTGAGGCAGAACAAGCTGGACAAAGGGGTGTGTATGTCGCACAACTAGAAGAAGCAGAGGCACCTCCCCAAGAAGCAGAAAATGTGCTGGAAGCAGGGGAAGCCTTAGTTTTGAACAAGGTGTTGTTGAAACCAGCCAAAGAAACAACTGAACAAACTCAGTGGAAAGCTTTGTTTCAGATGGTTTGTAAGTCACACGGTAAGTGCTATAAGCTGATTATGGACAGTGGAAGTACATATAATTTGGTGGCAATAGAGATGGTGGAAACATTGGGGTTGAAGCGGTTGAAACACCCCACCCCTTACAAAGTTTCATGGCTGCAAAAAGGCCATCAGTTGCAGGTAGATGAGCAATGCGAAGTGGAGTTTCATATCGGAAGATATAAGGATAAGGTCATTTGTGACATAATGCCGATGGATGTATGTCACATACTGCTAGGCAGGCCATGGCAGTATGACATGAAGGTGGTACATGACGAAAAGACAAACTATTATAAGTTTGTCAAAGATGGGGTCAAGCACACGCTTGTGCCCATCAAGGAGGAAGAAACAACAGGGACAAGTGAGACAAGAGTATTTTTAATGAGTGGGAAACAATTTTTGAAACAAGTTGAGGATAGCAAGGTGAGCTATGTTGTTGTTAGAAGAGAAAAGACGGTGCTGCTACACACAAAGGTGTCAGATTTACCCATAGAAATTCAACAAATGTTGCAAGAGTTTAATGATATAGTGGTGGATGACTTGCCAGATAAACTGCCCCCTAAAAGAAGCATAAGTCATCATATTGATTATACTCGGAGCAAGTTTGCCAAATAAGGTAGCATATTGGATGAGTCCCAAAGACAATGAGGAGATTAGAAAGCAGGTGTAGGAACTGCTAGACAAAGGGTTGATAAGGGAGAGCTCGAGCCCTTGCACAGTTCCAACAGTTCTCTCTCCCAAGAAAGGAGGAGAATGGCAGATGTGCACAGACTTGAGGGCCATCAACAAGATCACCATCCGGTACAGATTTCCACTGCCATAGATGTACAACATGATGGATTGCCTAAGCGGGGCAGCATATTTTTCTAAGATTGATTTAAAGAGTGGGTATCATCAGATTCAAATTGGAGAGGGGGATGAGTGGAAGACAACCTTCAAAAATAACGAGGGGCTGTATGAGTGGTTGGTCATGTCATTTGGACTGAGCAATGCACCGAATACCTTTATGCGGTTAATGAATGAAACGCTGAAAGAATACATTGGGAAGTTTGTGATAGTGTACCTGGAAGACATATTGATTTTCAGCAAGACAAGGGAGGAATACTTTTGACATTTTCAAAAAGTGTTGGAAAAATTGTAGCAGAATAAACTGCTAATAAATCTGAAAAAGTGTACTTTTCTGCAAAAGGAATTAATCTATTTGGGCTTTGTAATAGCAAAAAATGAGCTGAAGATGGATCCAGAGAAGATTGCAACGATAGTCAATTGGTGAAAAGCTTATTTGAGGTATGTAGTTTTCATGGGCTGGCAAGTTTATACTGAAAATTTATAAGAAATTTTAGTGAAATCTGCGCACCTATGTTGGACACTATCAAAAAGGCTAGTCAGCCTTTTCGATGGACTAATGCAACAGAGAGGAGTTTTCAGCTACTAAAGAAGAAGATCACAGAGCGACCGATCCTGAGACTTCCAGATTTTAAAAAGCTTTTTCAGGTTCACTGTGATGCAAGCGGTACGACTATTGGAGTTGTAATTAGCCAGGAGGATAAACCTGTTGCATTTGTCAGTGAGAAGTTGAATGAAAGCAGGTAGAAGTATTCATCCTACAACAAGGAGTTCTATGCTTTCATCCAAGCACTGAAGTATTGGAGACACCATTTGCTGGGAAATGAATTTTTTTTGTTCTTGAATAATTCTGCACTGCAGTATGTGATGCAACAGCAAAAGCTGAATCACAAACATGCCAAGTGGATTGAATATTTACAGAGTTTCACCTTTGTGTTGAAACACATCAGCGGGCAGGCCAACAAGGTGGCGGATGCATTGAGTAGGAGGGCCTTACTCTTGCAAGAGAGTACTATACAAGTGCTGGGTTTTGAGCACTTGAAAGATTTGTATCAGGCTGACACAGATTTTAAGGAGGCCTACGAGGCATGTCAGAATCCTTTGGTGAGAGATAATAGTCCATGGTTGGACTATAACTTGCAGGAGAAATTGTTGTTTAGAGAAGGACAGCTATGCATTCCTGACTACTCGATGAGAGAGAATATTATGTTGGAGAAGCACAGTGGAGGTCTAGCTGGAAATTTCGACATACACAAGACATTAGAGTAGCTCAGCGATTTTTACTTTTGGCCAAAGATGCAAAGGGGTGTCCAGAGATTTGTGACCAGATGTAAAGTGTGCCAGTTAGCAAAAGGTCACAGTCAAAACACAGGACTTTACACACCATTGCCCATTCCAAGTAGACCGTGGGACTGAGTGAGCTTGGACTTCGTCTTGGGTCTACCAAGGACATAGCGGGGTTATGACTCGGTGATGGTAGTAGTGGACTGGTTTTCAAAGATGGTGCATTTCATCCCTTGTAGAAAAACCAGTGATGCCACTCACGTGGCCCACTTGTTCTTTACAGAGATTGTCAGGCTACATGGTTTGCCTAAATCTATTCTTTCTGATAGGGACGTGAAGTTTACAGGGCACTTTTGGCGCACCCTGTCAAAGAAGATGGATACGCAGTTGAGTCACTGCTCTGCTTATCACCCGCAGACCGACGGGCAAACAGAGGTGGTAAACAGAAGTCTGGGGAACCTGCTACGAAGCTTGATTGGTGAGAATTCGTGTATTTGGGATCGACTACTTGCCTAGGCAGAGTTCGCTTATAACGACTTGCCTAATCGCAGCATAGGTTACAGTCCTTTTCAGATCTTTTATGGCATGTATCCTCACAGAGTGCATGAGTTGCGAGATCTAGGATAGTAAGAGAGGCGAAATGCAGATGGGGGAGATTTCGCTAACGTGATGAGGGATTTTCTTGAGCAGGTGAAAATTAAATTGTAGGACATCAACCAAAAATATAAGCAGCGAGTAGATTTGAAACGGAGGGAAGTGTAGTTTAATGTGGGAGATGAAGTCCTCGCGCATTTGTGCAAGGAATGCTTCCCTAGAGGAGCATACAACAAGCTGAAGTATAAGAAGATAGGTCCCTACAAAGTTCTCTGAAAATTTTCGGTGAATGCCTATGAAATACAGCTGCCACCAAGGATAGGCATTTCGCCCATTTTTAATGTGGCAGACCTGTTTCCCTACATTGTTGACCCAGAAGAAGAAGACAGAACCACACGGCCTACATGGGACACCCAAGATGGAAGTGCAACTTGGATGAGACAAATGCCTTACGTTCAGCCTCCCAAGATTGAGAGAATCCTCGACACTCAGGTGGCTAAGCGAACTTGGTGGAAAGAGTATCTGCAATATCTGGTCAAGTGGAAGAACCATCCTATCGAGGACAGTTCGTGGCTTGATGCCAGACAGATAGAGCAGGCAGGTTATTCAATCAAGAAGCTCATGAATCGGAGTCATGATTTCTTTTTACCCCGGGAGCCTGATGCAGGAGCATCCAGCTAGGGCACCATGACTGGGTGTTGGTCTCCCCCAAGATGGAAAGTTTTATCAGTGAATTGGTTTCTTTATGTTTAGTTTGTCAAAGTAGAATGTAGGACTTTGTTTCTTTTTAATCTCACTATCAGTTAGGAATAGTCTGGTCAGTTAGGGTCACTGTTTTGTTTGTCTTTAATAGACAATAGTTTAATTTCATAAAATGACGTTATCTTTGTTTTCAGTTACAAGAAACATTGTGAATCAGACTCGGAAGAAAATCTAGAATGTTTTGTATGTGATCTTCTATAAACATACTATATAGTTACAATGAGCTACCTGGTTTAAAAATAAACATATAAATAAAACTATTCCATATTATAGTTCAATGGCAAAAGCAATGAGACTTTCCATGATTACATGCATTTAATCATGTCTCTTAGATAAATGACTATATACAAGTGACACTAAATGAGAATACCAAACACAGATAAATGACTATATACAGGAAACACTATATGAGAATACGAGACCGAGATTGTATGAGAGGGCCAAACTAGAAAGTCAAAGAAAAATATTTAACCTACGAGTGTAATGATTTTCATACTCAATAGAAGAGAACTCTGGTAACCACAGGTTCCTTAACATTGCAGATGATTTAAAAGAGGCAATAATAGGTCGAAAATAATCGTCATACCATATCAATTAATAAAATAGTTGAATATGTCATGCACCATAGGTTGCTATAATCATGGAATCTAGTAGAGCATGTTTCTCCATTAGAAATGGTGTTATGAAATATTTTGTTGTGGTAAGTTATTTTTACATGTTTTTAATCAAAATTGTCAGACCAGGAAGTAACTCCTCAACCAAAAATTGACTCGTGTTTATTCCTTCAGGTAGGTCTTCATTAAATACATGAGGGAGAGACTATTCAGTTCATCTCCCGATGACTGTTCATATTACTTATTTATCTATTTACATTATATTCACCCAATCATGAGGATTAGGTGTCAACGTTCCCCCCCCTTAATCTGAAGGGATGTTGGTGAGTCCAAGCATCATTCTGAATCGTTCAAGCTTTTCTCTTCCAAGCAGTTTGGTGAAGATGTCTGCAATTTTCTCATTTGTGGAACAATGACGGAGATGGATTGCTTTGGCCTCAACATGATGTCGAATCAGATGATATTTAGTATTGATGTGCTTCGTTCGATCATGGAACTTTGGGTTCTTGGCCAACTTTATTACAGAGGTATTGTCAATGATGAGTGGAGTTGATTGTACTTGTTTTACCTGCAAATCTTCAAAGAATTTTCCTGAACCACACACTTTCTTTTGTTGCTTCAGCTGCTGCCACGTATTCTTCTTCTGTTGTGGAATCTGCTGGAACTAATTGTTTGCATGATCTCCATGAGACAGCTCCTGATCCAAGACTCATAGCATATCCTGAAGTAGATACCCCAGTTTCTTTGTCTCCATCGAAGTCTGAATCAGAGTATCCAATCAAGCTAAAGTCGTCCACTTGTGTATACTTGATTCC
>APFE031398965.1:14495-55334 GCA_000404065.3 Pinus taeda
TCTAGGGTTTGTCTTATGCTTAGATAAGGTTGTTGTAATCATGATAAGGAGTTACACTCCTAGTTGTATTAGGTCTCTAGGACTGCTAGTTAGGTGTCATTTGCATTTAATAGTTAGTTTTAAGTGTCAATAGGTGTCACTGATGGCAAATTCGAATTCTCTTGATGAGGGATGATGGAATATTAATTGTAAATTATATATAGAGCAAGAGGTTGAATTAGCAAAAGGTCGAATACTTTTTGGCCTAGCTGCTGCTTTATGCTATGAACTATAATAAGTAAGGTAGAGAGGTTTTTCTAAACAGATCTGAGTTCTCATGGGGTTACTATTGTCTTGATTTATAAGTTACTTTGAATCATTTGCAGTACATCTCATTTCTATTACTTAGAATGCACAACTATGTGCTCTGACTTCTTTTAGAAATGAGATGACTGTGTCTTTTTGTAGTTTGTGAGTAAACAATCTTTGAACTACTAGTAGTGATTTTCGTTACTATTACTCAAAATTCATAACACTATGCTCTGACTTCCCTTAGTAATGGAATTATTGTGATGACCTATTTACTTGAGTGAATTATCTTTGTTTGAAACCCCATTTGCCTCAGTTTTCATGTCAAGAAACCTTGCCACTGAATTTATTGACTTGTTGACTCCATAGCCCAATGGTAGCAAGACTTCATCTTTTCAACCTACAAACACACAAACCAAAGATAGAGTTAGCCATCTATATTATCATCAATCAATGTCATTAATCCTTTGAGATATCCCTCTCAGGCTAAGGAGGATAAGCCTTAGCTAAAAGATTGGTTTGAAATAGTTACATCGAGATAGTCTGATCAACAGCCTATCAGGGACCTATTTTTGTGATAACAGAAGCTAAGAAGAGCTTCATGGAGAACTCCACTTCAGGTAGTAAGGATCAACTAAAACTAGGGATGGATCCTTCAATTCTCACTACCTTTCTGGAGACATGCATGAAACAGCTGCACGATAGAAAGGCAACAAAAGGACTACAGGAACTTATCACTAGGTGCGCGAGGTCAGGAGAACCGCACGTGGTCCGGAAACTTGGAAAGCATGCATTGCGCATAGGAAGGGAAATGAGGTTGACTATGTAAATTGGTGAGTATGAAATGGATAAGATAATCTTGGATCTCGGATCAGACGTGAATCTACTGCCGAAACAAACATGGGAACGCATGGGCAGACCCATACTACAATGGTATCCTATTCAATTATGAATGGCGAACGAGCGAAAGATCCTATCCATGGGGAGATTACAAGGTGTAATGGTGGATATTGAAGGTTCAAGCGTGTTGGCGGATTTCGAAGTGATAAAGATTGTCGACGACAGCAATCCCTATCCCATGCTAATGGGCATAGATTGGGCAACTCATATGAATGGAGTCATAAATCTGAAGAAGCACAAAATGATCTTTCAAAAAAAGTCACTACGTGTAGTAGTACTACTAGATCTGGCCGAAGGAGCGTGATACACTGAACCGGTGCGCGACGACGATAGTGATGACAATCTCGATTGCATCTACATGATAACCACGCATGAACAAGATTGGGTGAATCCAACTGCAGATGGTAGGATTTCATGGGAGCGCGAAAGCTCCTACACTTTGGATTCGGATGAAGAAATAGAGCGATGGAAGAATTGACTACATGAAGTAACAACGCTTAATTGCAACATGATGATAAGATCACTATGCTGTGGAACCATGGAGATAAGGGATTTTCCTAAGTATAATGGGTTGACAGCGGTGGATGACTTTCTAAACAAATTTGAGAGCGCAATCCCAAAACAATAGTGTTTTGATGCTCTGAAGTGGGCACTGCGTGCTACACCCGCAAAATGGTGGGGTACGCATCAAAGAAGTATTAAGGACTAGCGTGAATGTAGAAGGATGATGCACCTACTATTTGGAAAACCCTAGCTACGGATGAGAGTCGGTTATGAGGGGCCAAAAAACTTACGCGCCCACCTTTCCCAATGGGTATAGACATATGACATGCCATCCACCCAAGCGCACACCACCCCTAGGATAGAGAATTGGAACACAACAGAGTGGCAGGAAAGGCAAAGCACACCAAAGGTTATCCATTGAGAAGCATTCGACAAGGTGTGTGAAGTGCTCAACAGGGTTCACCAAGTGAGACGCACTAACTGGGACCTGTGCGTACCAGGTGTTCAATTGGTGTATAGGACAATGTGCAAAACCCTGACCGCGAGAGAAATTCCAAAGCCGATATGAAGCAGGGGCTGTAATCTCTGAGGAGCATGCAAAGCCGAGTCCGCACGTCACAGAACCCATAGATTTGACAGTGTACGAAGCTCGTAGTAAGGAAATCACACGGCTATGAAAAGCAGAACAGATAAGACTCCAGGGAGAAATTTGATGGGGAAACTTTAGACTTCGCAAACTTCAAAAAGACTGGGTACGGCTAAGAAAGGAAGGCACTGGATAGAGGTCAAGAGGCTGGAAAACGAATTAAAGGGAGCATTTCTCGTCAACAGATCAAGGATAACAAGGCAAGGTGCATACAATCATTCTAACAACTTAGAGGACTATCGTTGGGAATTAGTTAGTCTGTTGCCATGGTTAGGACCGCATATCACCAAACATGGTAACCAAGGAAGCTCATTGCAAATAGCAGAATGCACGGTGTCGATCACCACCATGACAAATGAGGATTTTCCACGTACTATGTTGGAGGACGGGATGGAGGTCTACACAGGTGGTGCAACCACCTGACTAGCTGTAGGAAGAACAGTCTTAGCACTCCAGGTAGTTGAAAGGAAATGCGGGACTATAAATCATTCTGCCTGGGAGTTGCGCGCTCTAAGCGGTACGCGTAGGAACAACCTCTCACAAGGTTCACGATAACACATGAAGGGTTGAGCTGCCGCACGGGTGGGCTAGAAAGTGACCATTGATGTCACTATTCATAACAGGATGTCTGATTTGAGGCCAAATAGAGCGGGCGATGGGAATTTAAGGCGCAAATTATGGGCAAGATTTGGGAAAATTTGTCACCAAGAGAGCATTGATGGCCTGGAATTGGGGGGAACAGTCGAATTTGAATTCAAAAGGCACTATAAAAATCAAAGGGGTAGCCAGTGGACCACACTTAGTCACTTGATAATTAAGCAGTTGAGCAGAGCACAGAGTGTTGAGAGCTGAGCGAGAATAGAGCCCTTGAGTTTGCGAAAGATAGTAAACAATGTAGAAATGATGATGGCTACTAAGGATGGGTTGGGAATTGAGGAAGGAACCGTTGGTGAAGTCACGCAGACCCCCATGGTGCAGGATGTTCCCGAGGGTGCTAGTGTGGTCACAGAGATCCCCAAATCACCGCAAATGCCACGGCTGAAGAAACATAAGCAGACAATGGGACCAGTATGCATGTTCCTGAGGAATCCGTGACATAGCAAGTTATCAATGGAGGAAAAAGGGAAGGAGATTAAAATTGAGATGGAAAAGGAAGAGGAAGACTTGCAGGCCTTAATTGTTTCCGCAGAAGAAGAAGAAGACGTGGAGGAAGACGTCCAACCGCTACGCTCCACAACAAAATTGCCCGCATATGTCCCTCTGCGGAAGGGGACAACCAAAATACTGAAGGATCTCGATGCAATAAAGAGCACACTCCAGACCCCACTCTTCCCCGATGGAATTGCCTTTGAGGGCTTGCACCTAGGCCATGTGCCCACCATGAAATTTGAATATTGGGACCTCCTGGACAGCGAGAAGTTCCCGCACTTAGAAATAGTGAACCTGATGAAATAGAATACAGAGGGGATGGCGATAATGTTAGAGCTGTGAAAATGGTTGCGCGGTGTGGAAAACATTGGGTTGTTGCATCTATTATGGATATCACATTTCCACTGCGTGCCCATCACCATTTTCGTCGTCAGGCAGCTGCTCTGCCTGGTGCATGATGGGTACTTATGGCTAGAAGAGCCTATTTCCATCATGGAAGATCTCATCCACCAAATTTCTCGACTTCCCTGTAAAGGAAAGGACCCCACAAAAATAGCTGGGAAAAGCAGTGATTTGGCTCTTGCGGAGGCCATGAAGTCCAAGTACAAGATAGAGAAAAAGAAGTAGGGCTACGCCATCTCCAGCATCAAGGATAAGGGGGTGAGCGTAGCCACTCAACTCTTGGCTGATAAGGTAATGAGAAAATGTCGTGCCAATGAAGTACCAGCGACGGTGGTTGCGTTGGCTTAACAGTGTGTGGAGGGGGTTCAGCTCAACTGGGTTGAGTTCCTTTGTGAGGAGTTTTTGCTCAACTATCGCGAAGCCCAGGAGAAAGGTAAGACCTTCCACTATGCGTGGTTTCTCTTATCCATATTACCGATAGTGGGAAAACTGTTGGAGGATAGTCAGTTCCCGAGAATTGACCGAGACCTACCAGAGGCTGCAAAGTACGCTTCGCTGTAGGCCACTAAGGATGCGAAAAGGGTTCATGATACCAAGATTTTTTGGGTGTTCATGGAGGTGAGCATCTGAATGTGGATTAATAGAAGGTTGCACCTGTCCCCCACAGTGCACAACAGTCTATAGAGTTTTGTAGATTTGAAGGCGAACATGCACAATATCTACATCAGGGCACGAAAAGATCCGGTGTAGCAATGGACAAAGCTCCCATTCATAGCCACTAATGACATGATCTTTATCGTGTTAGAGACATGCCCTCCTAAGTGGTGTGCCCTGAATTTGGCGGAGCTAGAGAAGACAACAGTGCAGAAAAGGAAGGATGAAGCCAAGCTACATGTCACCCAACTAGCCAAGAAAAGGCGGAACGCAAAAGTGGCAGCCGAGGTCAGGGTAGTTCGCAAAGCAGCACAAGAAGCCATGGAGCAGAAGAAGGTTGCCGAAGCAGCAGCAGCAGCATAGACAGTAGAGGCCGCAAAAGTGCTGGTAGAGGAAGGCCAAGCAGTGTCTTCCGGATAGGAGGTAGAAGACACGAAACTTGAAAAAGAGAGCGCAGACCCAAGAACCGCCTATACACAGCTCAAGCACTCGCGCATCGCAGCAAGATCGGGCCCAAGAAAGAAGGTCAAGGCCTCAAAGCTGGCCATCGACCCGATCACATTAACTGAAGGTGATCTCCATGACATTGGTGAGACGGTTCGTGATGTCACTAGCGAAGTGCTCCAAGAATTTATGACAGAGCAGTAGACTGTGTTGGGGGTGCTAAGGGCATAGCTGTAGGAGTTACAGGTGCAACCCCCGCTGGAGGGTACCTTGTCTACCCACGTTGCAGCAGGCACATCAGTAGCATAAAAGGTACCCCGCACAAAGATGGCCAATACGATAACCTTGCCAGAGGGAGTGATAGTCTCGGAGAGTACAATGGATCGGGTGACGCTTAATACAATGAAAGGAATTGGCCTTAACTTGGTTTCCCTTCCCTGCAACACAATTTATTAGCTGTAGGATGGGATAGCAATAGAACTCTGTGCCAGAGAGAGCTGCACAATCCAAGTTATGAGAGAGAAAAATATTAATATAGAACAGCTTAGCTTGCAGTGCGATGAGTTGGTGTCACAGAATTGACAATTGGTACAAACAGTTGACGAGGCTTGCCGGTGCGTCCTAGAGTTGTCCATTGCAATGGACCTACCAACAAAAGTACGGATCCACTGTTTGGCAAGTGGAGTCAGAAATGCACGCGAGGAAACAACACAAGTCCAACTGGAGCTGAATCTCCAGATTGCCGAGCTACGACTCAAGGTGCAGCCTTCCACTCCCCTAGAGGTCAAAGAACAACATGCCAGCGCTATTGCAACAAGGATGGAAGAGATTGGAGGTGCAACCCGTGACTGTACCAACATGTTGGAGCAAGCATTGGAAGTCCTCACTAAGTTGCAAGAGGACCCCAACATTCAGAGGCTAGAGACTGAGGCACACAAACTCCAACAACAGTATGACAGAATTAGAGGGACTGCACAAACAGTAGTCCTCACTCAGCGACTTGCAAGGATGCAAAAAGCCAAGGCTTTAAAAGAGCAGGTGGACACGACATGCCACAAAGAAGCAGTTTTAAAAGCGCATGCCCAGCCGTGGATTGATGAAGCCTTCACAATCACAACAGATATTGAAGGAAATCTTGTGTAGGTTCAAGGAATGCATGCACAGATGCAGTAAAGCATGCCAGAAATAGAGGGACTAGAAGCAAGAATGCAGCAGGTTTAGTAGACAGTAGCTCAGTGTGCTGCCGACATCTAGATCGTTCGGGACCAGCTAGAGGGACTTCACATAAAGATCGCCACATCGACAGAGTGACTCGAGGATGAGTCATGATGTTTGTGTTGGGGGCCTGTTGGGCATGGAATCCCCCCACAACATGTTTTGGGGCTCAAAGCCCAAGTTTTGGGTATTATTGTTGTAAATACTTGGCGAAATGCGCGCGTGGAGCTCAAATTTTATGTTAGAGTCATAGGGTTGTCCACCCTAAGTTTTGAATGTAGTGTCGATCTACCCATGATCCATGAACCATGGGATTGTATAAATAGAGCAAGGCTCTAAGTTGTGAAGTAGCGAAAGAGAAAAGTAGCTAATGAATGGAGTTTAGAGGATAGCAAGCATAGAGTAAGATTCTAAGTGCTTTGGGTCGTAGTCGTAGGAAGAGGCTCTATAGCTGTGTGTAGAGGCCTAGTAGAGTCTACAGCTAAGTGTGCAGACCCCTGTAGCTGAGTGCGCAGACCCCTACAGTTGAGTGCGTAGGGCAGAGTCGAGTCTATAACCAAAGAAGAAGAATAATAAAGAGAAGTTTGATTCCAAATCTTGTGTATCTATTCTTGTGCTATTTCCTATTTAATTATATTGTTTCCTTTATCAAGCGCACTTATATGAATGTTGAACACTGTTAAATATAACTAGACACATAGTGATAAGCTAAGTGATCGACTAATACCGGGTTAGTATTAAGGAATTGGGTAATAACACGCACTGAGCCCCAAGTAGGGCTATGTGAATACTACATTGCAGGTGGCGAGGTACTGATAGGTGCACAAAGTGACGTGCATGCAGGATCAAATCCTAGACCACCGAAAACCCTCAGACATCTCTAGGGTGCGGAAACCTGGTTCTAGCACCCTCCCATACTACTTCGAGTGAGACCTGAGTCTGCGCTCCACAGACTGTTGCTGAAAGGGCCAGTAGTACCGAGATTTGTTTGGCTAAATCACCTCTGAACCTAAGTCAGGGCCCTACAAGCAATCACTAATACCACTGTCGAGTTGTGCCTTCCAACAACATCATGAATAATTTCATCGTACGTCCGCATCTTTGACCCCCATCCTATGAAGGGGGTCATGAAATAAGGGCATGTGTTCAATCAGATCATCATCTTCATCTTCATTAAAATGACGTAGGTAGGTGACCCATATGTCTATATCTTGTAACTCATTTGGAAACCTCGCAATCTGAGAAAAATCCAAAGGAGAAAAATGTGATTCAATCCACAAAATAACCATTAGTAATTTTAAATCAGGGAGTCACCAGGTGAACAAATAATAAAAAAGATATACACTTCAAATGCGATAAGGCACATACAACTATGACCCTGTCAACCAATGGATCACAGACTTAACCAGTAAATAAGTTACCAAAGGAAATAAAACTATAACTTCGTTCCCCAGCAACAGAGCCAAAAGATGTTGGTGCACAAATTATCCCGGTAATTGAGGACAACCTAAGACCACATCACTGAGGACTAGATAGCCCTCCCACTCGAATAGGAAAACAAGGGTTTTATATAAATATTGATGAGGCTTACCAATAGGTAAACTATATGGGTCACAATGCCACTCTCCAACTTATTAAAATTGACTTTTCTCACATTTATTTACATATTTTGTTATATTTTTCTTAGTGAGAATGGTGAAGGTGAGTTACTATGTCATGTGGCCTAATATGTATTAAATGCATGAATTGGAGCAGTTTTGGGTTGACTTAAGTGCAGGAACTCGATGTGGGCAAGTAAGAGATATTTCAAGAGATTGGTCTCTATTGGGATTAGTTAACCCAATTTTTGTAAATCTTTTGTAAAAAGATGTAAAGTCTCTTCGAAATGTGGATGTGAAGCTCATAGCCAGATAAGAGTCAAAGGGGTTTTAGCCCCTTGTTTGGGTAAGTAAATAGGTTGGTTTCGAGACTCACCCATGGTACGAAGACCATGGTATTGTATTGAAGAAAATGATATATAGTTAAGTTATAGCGATTCTAAGAGGTAGTGAAGAGAAAATAAATCAAGATAAAGATTATTTTGGGAAAGTGCTAAGGCAGAAAGGCTATGCTTCTTGAACTTAGGTGAAAGGGGAAGACTCTTGTAGCTTAGTGTACAGGAGGCCTTGGTAAGTTCAGAGCTGAGTGCATGGACCCTTGTAGCTGAGTGCGTAGGGCGAAAGACTCTGTAAAGACTGATCATAGACCTTCACAAAGGTCTAGAAACCATTTTCTAAGAGTTACATCATCAAATCATAGAAGACTACCTGTTACACAACACTTTGTCACTATCCCTGTACTCCCCATTCCTTGACCCTGGAGGACCTCTACAGTGAACCCTACATGCTTTCCCTTCATGAAGAAACTCCCATTGTGTCCCTCTTCATGAGCAGAAGAATTCCCTTTTGCACCATTTCCCCAAAATCTTCTATTTTTCCCAGTTTACAAGACCAGTGGTGATGACCCTTATCCTTCTCACACCGATATGCAGGGATTAACACTATCCCTAGTGCCGACTGGAGTGACTGAGCTTTGTTTTAGTCACGCTGATCCTTTTTAGAAATTTTTTTAAATAATGAGTTCAAGCTTCCATCTCTAGAAGATTCGTAACGGAATTCTGGTAAATGGTCGAGCCATATGGAGTCGAGGATGTTAGTTTCAGCAAGAGGTTGAATTTGACTCGACAGACATATATTTTCTCAATGGATTATCTCAACGAGGAGAGAGACCCTGCATGGGTGGTGTGCAGATTATTGGAGAAGATATGTTCATTGCACGAGCGTGCCCAAGGGCACGAAAATCACCTACTAGTAGGAAGCTATAGATCCCAATAGTGGATGACCTGTCACTGCATGTTTTATTATTTATGATCACGAGGGTAGCAGGCTCTCAGGCTCAACACGAGGCAACTAAAACCCAACTGCGGCTGGCTTTAGATTTCCTCAATCGTAACATGTTTGACTGCAGAGGCAATGTCTCTGAATATGAAGAGGCAGCTGACTAATTTCCAGCGAGGAGAGACAAAGAAGTTTAGGTACGGGTCCATTCTGGTACCGCTCATGCTAGAGCGGGTACCCATACTTCAGTTGCAGGATATGCAAGTCTCATTGCTGGGACTACGGCAGACCCGAATCACTAGTTGGGCCGTTTTGATGCCACGAGGAGGTGGCGGCCAGCCAGTATCATGGGGTCCCAACTTCATGGAGTGGCTAGATCATCAGCAGGAAGTTGTTGAGGACTATGCAGGTATAGATTTCAAGGGAGATTAGAATATGTTGCTTCTGCCCGGAGAGCAGTAGGACGAGAGAGGTAACACACCTAGGTTGACTGCTACACTTTTATATTTCAATTTTTTATTTTATATTGTTTTTAGATTTTAAACGTATATGCCCTAATAATCATGTTCTGTTTTGCAGATGTCGGACCTGAGATACCGGTGGGTCTCACTCTTACAACACAGAGGGAAAATAGAGAGCTTGCCCTGCCAACTTCAGGTGGTGACACAGAAGAGGAGATAGCCTGAAACTTAGAGGGCTTGACTGAGAGGATCTCGGAATATAGAGGGTTCGAGGAGATCCCACGATAGTACCAGTGACACACCACGGGTGTGTCGAACTAGATTCATAGACTGCTCAGATGAGTAGCTCGGGTAGCGGTCTGCTACAGAGAGCAGAACTCACCACAGTATTTGCCTAGGTTTCCTTTTCTCATGTTTTGAGAGACATGTGTCTCGGATTGTAACTTAAACATATACATTATTTTTTGAGAACCTCGGTGCACCACATGATATATAGCTATCTATGTTTTATTATTGTGTCTGAGTACTTGCATATAATGTTTTTTATTATACATTGTGTAAATGTTTGTCTAATACATGATTTGCCAATGCATCAGTTAACATGTTTAGCCTTCTAGGAATGTGTTGAAATGTAATAAAATAAAAATTTCTTTCCAGTAAGAGAACACGCAAATGCAGTCTTAAAATTTGAGGGTTTCTGATGGAATAACGCCCATTAAGTTGAAGAGCAACAAGTTGAGAGTCCATATTCACAATCAATGCACGAATATTGAGGTTAACAGCCTCAACCAATAATTCAATGACAACGCTATATTCAGCAACATTGTTCATGGTACACCCTATACAAACACCTCGAAGGTCTACTAACTCACCGTGAGGATCGTAGATCACCCATGCCACAGAGGAAAGATTCTGTGTACTGCGACAGGCACCATCAGCGAAACCGATATAAGGTGCAACATACATCTGCACAAGAATTAAAAAGACACAATAAGCAACAATAATGCCTACATACCAAGCCAAATATTCACACAGTAAAAACACATGTATGTACACAACAGATGTACGAAAACTCATGCATAATATTTTTTAAGATAAAGCCCATTAGCTCATAGTCAATTAGTCAATTAGCTCAATTAGCTTATAAGCCCCTTTCTGCAAAATGCGTTTCACAATATAAGGCCCATGCCACATAGGTTCGAATTTGCCTGCCCCCAGCTTATCATTCGCTTGATCATACAGCAGGACTAAATGTCCCTCAATGAAAGAACGAGGAGTATCAGTCTGATCGAAGTGAGTTTTCACTCTCTTCTTCTGTGCTTCAATGACTAAAGAAGCAAGTTGACAAGTCTCGTCTAGCCACTCTAGGTAAAGAAGATGTTCTTCTACAGGAGTAGTATTCGGGAGTAATTCGACAGCTAACTTGAGAGAAGGTATCTTGCATTCAATCGGAAGGGTAGCCTCTAGACCATAAACGAGTTGAAACAGTGTGAATCCAATGGCATCCTTCATTGAGGTACGGTAGGCACATAGGGTGTAAAACAACATCAAATGCTAATTAGACTTGTGAATTCCAATGGTACGCTGAAGCATCGTAACCAACACCTTGTTGACAGCTTCGACTTGGCCATTGGCCTAAGGGTAATAACGCATTGAACTATCATGATGCAAGCCTAACTGGGTCCTTAAATCAGTCATCATATGACCATGGAAATGAGAACTCGAATCAACGACAATAGCCTGAGGGACTCCGAAATGAGTAATCACATGATTGAATAATAATTGTGTCATTGTCTTACCGTCATTGGATAATGTAGGCATCGCTTCAGCCCATTTTGTAAAATAATCAATGGCAATGATAATATACCCATGCCCCCCGGCCGAGCGAGGGTTATAGGTCATAAAATCTATGCCCCATTTAGCAAAAGGGCAAATGGTAATCACAGGATGCAAAGGGGATGGGGGTGCACGCATATTCCGTTGGTAAATTTGGCACGCATGACAGGAACAGACAGCGAGAATGCAATCCTTAAAAATAGAGGGCCAAAATAACCAACAGAGAGGATTTTTTGGGTAGTAGCATAACTAGATATATGACCACCACAGGTGCCAGAGTGGCAGTCCTTCAAGACTCGTACAACTTCCTCGAACGTCAAACAATGAAGGAGAACTAAATCAGTGCCAAGACGGTACAAGGTGTCTACGACAATACGATAAGGCTGAGAATGGTGACGAATACGTCGTCGAGCATCCTTAGACAAATTAGGATGGAAGGAAGATGTCTGGAGGTAGACAATAATGTCACCATACCAGGGATCAAGGGTACTGATCAAGAAAAGGATATCATCTGGAATGCGATCGTCTATCCAAGAGGGAGTGGTAGCGGATGGTAATGAGAAAATTAATTCAACGAAGGCAAGAGACTTCTTGGACTGGCAGTAGTAAACTCCAAATCAAACTCTTGAAGGATAACGATCCATTTTGAATACTTGCCCCCCAACAATTGACGTGACAAGATGTATGTCATCGGGTTGCAATCAGAAATCACTGTCGTCGTGCGCAACAAAATATAGTGACGGAAACGTTGGACAACATGGATAGCTGCCAAGGCGAGCTTCTAGACATAAGAATATCGAGTCTCAGTGTCAAGGAGGTTGCGGCTAAGATAATAGATAACGTGCTCGGAACCATCGTCCTCGTCTTGAACTAAAACCATCCCAATAGTTCTCTTGGTAGCAGCGAGATAAAGAGTATAGTCACGATGGTAATCAGGTGGACGAAACAAGGGAGCAGAAACAAGGAGTGCCTTGAGTTGCTTGAATGACTCTTGGGCAGTGGCATCCCAAACAAAGGGAGTGTCATGCTTTAGGAGTCATGTATAGCCTTTAGCAATTTCGTCGTAGTTAGGAATAAAACAACATAGGAAATTAGCTTTTCCCTAAAAACTTTGCAATTCTTGCAAAGAAGTAGGAGGAGGGAGATTTAGGATAGCTTCAACTTTGAGGGGATCTAGACGAATGCCCTCTTTAGAGACGACAAACCTAAGAAGTCTGTCGGATTTGACGCAGAAGACACACTTATGCGGATTAAGATGAATACAGTAATGTTGACAGTGAAGAAAAATCTTGCGGAGGTGGTTTGGATGGTCAGATCATTTAGCTGAATGATCCGAGAGGTCATCCAAATCTGGCTGAACAATGTGACGAATGTCACGAAATGCGTAGGACATTTCTCGCTAGAAGGTAGCACTAGCATTTTTAAGGCCGAAAGGAAGCTTCTTGTAAGCAAAGGTACCCCACGCGCAGATGAAGGCATGTTTGTGTTGATCCGCAGGCAAAATTTTAATCTAGTTGTAACCAGAAAAGCCATCCATAAACGTGTAAATCTCACTCCCAGCACAATCGTCGATGAGCTGGTCGATAAAGGGGGTAGGATAATTATCGTTTGGACACGCACGGTTGATTTCACGGTAATCAACACAAACCCTAATAGTGCCTTGCTTTTTGGTCACATGGACAATATTAGAGACCCAGTCAGTCAGTGGGATAGGATAAATAAACCCTACTTTGAGAAGTTTTTCAACTTCTCCCTTAATAGCCACGAATTTTCGCGGGTGCACAGGTTGTAAACGTTTTCGAACAGGTTTGGCACCAGGATACGTAGGGATCTCATGTACCATGATACTGGGGTCAATACCGGGCATTTCTTCATATGACCAAGTGAACACATTGTGAAATTCTCTGAAAAGATCAGTACAAAGTTGAATCTCTTTTGGAGTACAGGTAACTCCAATGTGGATATTCTCAGGAATCCCTAGTTTGACAGAGATGTCGATGGGCATAGTTTGGATAATATTCCCCATATTGCCTTCGAAGAAGACTTCATGAATATGAATAGGCGTCGGAGGTGGCAGAGAGGGGACACATGAAGCAAACTTGTCTAGACAAGTAGTCATTGCCCCATGGCTTGGGAGAAACGAGGAGCAATGGTGATGATCGAACCAGGGAGGCTCCTCAAAAGACATAGTCTATAAAATTGCTTCATCAGAAGGAAAGATCTCCTTTAACGGATTCGAAGAAACACTATCTCCAAGCCAAGGGGATTGTACATAAATGTCGAGAGGCCTATTCAATGGAGTAGTACCGGAAGATGAAGCCGATGCAGAAACAATTTCTACATAGTTGAGCTCGGCAGGACTCAATAGCATGACGTCACCCCAGGATCTACCTCATCGATTGGGGGAACTAGCCGAGGATCAAAATGGATATAAATCATGTTAATGGGGGCGACGTTGGGAGATGGGAGTGAAAAAGCACCCATAAGGGAAAGATCTTTGAAGAGTCCAGCGCCCACACTTTCATAGGGAACCGAGGTATGCGCCACAAGTGGAACATTGCCATCTAAAGAGGAGGAAGTGAAGAAGGACAGTTGATCAACCGTGACAATTTTCCCTTGGTGGGGAAAACGAAGGACACGGAATAGAGATGAGGCCATAGTGCGCATAGCGTATGTCTAGCTTCGTCCTAACAAAAGGTTGTGAGTCAAATTTGCATCAACAAATGCGACCTCAACCTCAACTATCTTCCACTCTAGAGTTATGGGCAAGCGTGGGAGGATACCGAATGGACAGGAATATCTTCCATCGAAGGCTTCCAAAGTATTAGGAGATTGACTCAACATCGGGGAGCTGATGGCCTTCCAACAAGCAACAGACATGATGCAAGCAGGGGCGCCCTCACCAATAATAGTATGGTGAATATTCTTCAAGTTAATGATGACTTGAATGAGGAAAGAAATCTAATGAGGCAATCACGGTACATGATTGTCAAGATCGAAAGTAATTAAATCCGAATCGGCTAGGTCAATGCCACCAATGGCTGATAATAGAGACTTCCTTTGGGAGGGACAACTCTGGAGGACTTCCAAATAGAACATAGTTGAAGGGGCTTGGGCGAAGTCCTCAACAATGCTATAGTGTTGCACAACATGAGAATTGGGGTTGTAAGAAGATTTCCGGAGCACTCCCTTGGTAGGAGGTCGAGTGATAGGATCAGTACTAGGCTGTTCAATATGGAGAGGGCCAGAACTAGACGAAGGAACGTTTGAAGGGACTTCAAATTCCTTGCTGGTGGGAGGAGGGTATTCTTATGATCGAGTACTTATATGAATGGGAATAGTCCTATCCATGAAAAATTGAGAGCCAAAAGTAGAAGAGCATTGAGGTTGATCGACCACCATTTGGGTTTGTTGAGAGGGAAAAGGTTCCTTAAGCACAACAGGAGTTCCTGGGGTCCCTTTAAGCAAACGAATAACCTCTGACCATCTAGGGCAGTCTTTAGTATAGTGATCCTCATCACAGATGAGACAAGGGTACCTGGGTTTGTGTTTGGTACCATCAACGGCCGGAGGCTTAGGAGGGTCCTGCTTCGGTGGATCGGCTTTATTTTTGCCTTTTCCCTTTTTCTTAGCTTTCGAAGCTTTATCTGCCGCGGTGGACTAGACGACATTGAATTCAGAAGTTTTACCAGTATTCGGTGGTGCCTGAGAAACATTTTCATTCGGATCAGCAGATTTTTGCTTCACATGGGTCATGGAAGTCTTTCAGGAGGATGAAGTAACCGAACCAATAACACCGTCGATGGATGGTGTTGATAGAGCCTTAGTAGTTCTGGGTCGTGGAGCATCGGGCAAGTAATCATACAGTGTATCGGATTGGGAATAAACCAAATCAAGATACTGAGCACACGAGATAGCTTGCTCTTCAGTAACACATGCCCCCATGGCAATATAGCGGGCTATCGGACCAACAAACGAGGTAGTAAACCAGTCAGTCAGAAGCTAATCAGGGATCCAGAACTTAATCAAATGATGCCACCTTCTCCATTCATGGGTATGATCAGAGATGTGTGTCGCAGTGTCCTATTTCAACGATGTAAGGAGATGTGTTCCCGTTTCATAATGAATCGGTAACTGAAAGTGAGTAAGAAATTCCATAGCAAGCGAATTGTAATCCTGGAAAGTTCCATGAGCAAGCTCAATATACCATTTCATAGTTAAACCAGTGAGAGTCCATTGGAAAAGATGGAGGCAGATAGAATCGTCAAGCAATGAGTTAAATGAGCACCAGAGGTGATAAGTCATGACATGTGCTTGAGGGTCCTCTCCAGATTTACCATCAAATTTAGGAGAATCACCGGGAATTTTGGTCGGAACTGGTGGCCAATATGGATTATGAAGGATCAGATCATTCATGAGCTTGGACACATCAGGCAGTTCCAAGGTTGCCAGGAAAGGTAATTGAGGATTAAAGGACATCATAGGCTTCTAATAAGAGCCAGCATTAGGGTTCCATCCAGTGGCTTGTTGCCCCCATGGGTTTTGACGAGAAGGATTTTTCCCATAAGGGTTTTTTCCGTAAGAAATATATCCATAGGGATTATAAGTATAACCGAATGGTTGACCTGGGTTTTGACCACTAGCAACCCATTGGTTACTAACTTGACCGATAGGAGCAACATAAGGCTGCTAAAATTTTTGATAAGGATTGACCAGCGGTTGCTGATAATTTTGTTACGGAGCATCCTGAGGTTGCCCTTGGGGTTGCTGAAGTGCTTGGAGACCGTATTGCGGCTGAGCTCCAAATTGCGCCTGAGGCCCAAGCTACATTTGATAAATAGGTTGGGCTTGAAAAGCATCTTGAGTCTGCAAACTGAGTGGGGCTTGAGAAACAATGAGTGCTTGAGAGCTCGGTTGACTAGGAGATGGATTGATTTGACCAAATAGATGTCCTTGCTAAAATTGATCTTGACCCAATTGGCTAAAAGGCTGGCCTTGTTGGTACTGAGGTTGACTTATTTTCCCAGAAGGTTGAGCTTGTTGGGTAATAGATTGACCTTGCTAAAGCTGAGGCTGACCTATTTGACTAGAGGGTTGAGCCGACTGGACAGGAGGTTGGCCTTGCTGGATCTGAGGCCGGCCTATTTGAATAGAGGGTTGACCAGGCTAGAAAGTACATTGGCCTTGCTGGATTTGAGGCTGGCCTACTTGTCCAGAGGGTGGAACTTGCTGAGTAACGGGTTGGCTTGGCTAGGATTGAGGCTGACCTGGTTGACCAGAAGGTTGCCCTAAGTAAAAAAAGGAGGAACCTGTAAGGGTTGAAGGTTGCCCTTGATATGGTTGTCCTTGATATAGCTGCCCTTGAGACTACTACCCTTGATACGACTGCCCTTGATAGGGCTTCCCTTGATATGGTGGCCCTTGGAAACTGGAAGGCTGCCCTTGGCCACCATGGTAGGCAATATGAGCCCAGGCAACAGATAATGGAATGGAAACTTCAACCGTGGGTTGAAGGGGGAGGGACCCCGAATGATAAATATGATCCCCTCTAGGATCATAATAATGCAATGGATTATGTGGATCTGGGTTTTGAAGAGCATACATGTATTGCTCATATGACCACCTTGCCGAAATAGAACTGGAAGAGACTGGAACACTACCTGTGGGATTTACGACTCTGGACACTGAGGCTGAAGGACCACCACTAGTGGGTTCAACAAAAGGCCCAGTAATAGTGGTAGCCACCGAGGATGCAACAACAACACTAACAGTAGGAGATGTAGAGGCCACATAGACAGTAGGCATTGGTGGAATAGACGTGACTGATACATTATGAATCTGAGGGATGAAAGGCTCTGAGGTCAAGGCTATAGTACGAGACCACATAGAACTCCGATTAAGAGACATGGAACACATGATGTCAGACAAGGTGCGATAGCATAAGGGCAATGTCACGCCATGACCTGAGTGAAATGGGAAACCCTCCGTGGAAAGAGGAATTTCTCCACTTGACACAAGGTTCTCTTCACCGGTACTGGGGCTCATCTCATCCATGTCGAAAGAGGACATTGCAACCGAAACACCAAGGGGAGTAAACGTGAAGTCTTCTTCTGAAGGTTTCCAAAGAGGATTCCAATATTTATCATAAGGTTACCATTCCAGAGCTCGAGAATCAAGGGGTTGAATACTCAAGATGATAGGAAGGGTATCACTAATAGTCAATACCTTAGAAGCGATAGGGGATGCAGAGTCTTGGTCGCTTCGTAAAAGGGGCAGGATCGGTGATTCTGCCAGGATGAATTAACTTAAAATCCCGGGAAAAAGGAGATAATCGAGTAGGGTCACAACTCTACGTGAACCAAAACACAGTCAAGATTAGTAGGGAAAATGTGAGCGTGGTAAAATAAATTTTATGGCATAGGAACGAAACTTGATCTTTTCATATTTAAAGAGTCTAGAAAAAAGACAAAGGATGACTCTAGTCACCTTCGAATGTTTAATGAGCCTAAAAGGACAAGTGCTCAGATGATCATTTTCTTTTAAGGAGTCGAAAAGGAATGAAAGTGACTACTCTAGAGTATTAGATAAGAGGTTTACCAGAAAAACCGCAAAACTGCATATACACCTTGGTGATCAAATGAAAGAGAAATGGCTAAGGACTTTCCGTATGGCATTCAATCTTCCTGAATGTTGTGTTTGGTGCGTTACGGTTCGTAAGGTGGCAAACTCGGCTTCCTATGGATAATAGGCTGATAACCTAGTGGGGTCTCCTGATATATACTCGATTGTATGGGGAGCACAAGTCTGTACTAGTGGCTATTAAATCATAGAAGGAGGAATCACCCAACCTTAGAAAAACAATAGTGACTAGGTTTAATGATGCCGGAGCTCGTCTCTAGCCTAGACCTCTGGATAAATGTGTGTTAAGTTCCAATGCATTGTTAGGTTCATTCAATAGATTTTTAGAGTTAATATTGGATTAAGTTTCAGTTTTCAGGCAATACCAAATGCATTTCAGCAATTCCTAGGATGCAACAACAATGAGTAAAAGACCATTCGTTTCGTTGAACAACTACCTAGATGAGGGTAAGGAGTTCATTTCCAAGCGAATGCAAACCAAGACAAGCAAATACAAGCACTCAGAAGCACAATGCATCAATACACTTATCTCACAACTACTAATGAAATATTTGAACTTTGCTTTCTAATTTCTCAATCATGAAAATTCAGTAATGCAAATGCGCTTTAAATTTTGTATGTTGTATGAACCCAATATTTTGATTTTTTGGAATTTTAATGACAAACAAGCAAGTGTAAACCTGACTGATCCAAACAAATGTGATCTATGTTTGATAGTGTGGAAATCAAATCAATATGAGGAATTGGTTCAATAACCAAACACTAGATACCAATCAGAAAGAAGACAAGTAATAAAACAGCCTCAAACAAACCAATCAGATGGTTGTGGACAAATCTTCGACGAACTTGTAACTCAAACAAATGAATTCTTGATGAAACCTTTAACAGAGCTAGGTCACACGGTTTGAAAACACAAAACTCACTAAATGATACAAAGGAGAAAGTGCCTTAACCAGATACAGTCAAAACAAGGTGAGAAGAGACAAGAGACAGCAAGGGACAAGCAGCACTAGTTGATTCAGGAGGAAAAGTTGTAAAAAACAACTTTTACAAGAATCGTCATAGGGCTCTACCCAACAATCTGAGACGAAAGGCAAATCGTTGCAAGCACAAAGCTAACAACTGGGTGACGTCGTTGCAGGGGTACACCTATCTTCTGCAACGGTACAATTTCAGGAATCATCACAACTGTACGATGGGATGTTCGCGATGTGCAGGTTAACCAAAGAGGACAGGCGTGACGTCGTCGCAGCTGTTAAGATATAAACATCGATGATCTCAATTAAGAAAGAAAACAAAGAAAAAACGCTTGAAGGGAACTAGACTAATCTCTTAGGCAGTGAGAGGGACTACCAGATTGACTCAAGTAACCCAGAACACTGATGGCTCAGCCCCAAAATCAACAGACACTGAATCCAAAACAAATCAAGAGCAAACAAAAGAAAACATACAAAGGACTTCCCAGTGGAGTCGCCAACTTGTGATGTAGGAAATGTTCCCTCTGTGGACAAAGGAAACCCCTCTAGCCCTAGAGTGGGTCTAGTCACAGCATGACAAAAAAACAACTAATTTCCTTAAACAGTCATTGTTGAAAGAGCCTACCTCAAACTGGTGTTCGATGAAGCTTTCGTTGTGCCACTTCAGCTATCGTTTCCTTCTCCTTGATGAGCGATCCGACTGAAACAACACAAGAGAACAACAGAACACATAATAGAGCACAACAATGATCTATTTATTTACAGATTCAAGGAACCATAAGCTATCAAGTATATTTTACACAAGACATAGGAAATCACCATTTATTGTATTAAAATGAATAAAAGCAAAGCTTACAACCAAGCCTTGATGTTGCAAGATTTCTCGAAGGGTCCAACTGGTATGTTTCTTCAAGCATTCACTCTCAAGAGGGTCTCCCAAATAGGTGATAGCTCTCTCTCTCACTCACAAGCACTAATACAAGGCTAAGGTAATCCACAACCAATTTCTAAACTATCAACAATTCACACTGCAATCTTATAAAACTTACACAAAAGCTAGCTAATTTTCTCAATCCAAAAAACTAGCTAATCATAGCAATAGGGAGTGCTTTTATAAGAGGAGGAGCCTCCATAAAATGAGGGAGAGGAAGATTATCCTCAAGGGAGGTTTCTCAAAAGTTGGAACCACCAACCTAGAGGAGGAAAGGTGAACTCCCTTGACCCAACAACTAGTTCTAGAACCACCCAGAAGCATTATGTTTGAACTAATTCTCCATATCTGGATCGTCGCAAGACATACACTAGGGTTTAGCGATGATGTCACGAGGAAGTAGTGTATTCAGAGCCATCAACGTAAGGAAGATCTTGAGGACTTCTACCAAGCCCTAAAATTCAACCGTCGTAGGGAAAAGATGTACTGCTATGACAACATTGTGACATTATAGTCCATTACAGAGAATCGTTGGAGGTAGAATGAGGTTTACTTTCGACGATGTAGAAACATGGGTAAAAGGGTCAATCTTCAGGATTAAAGAGCACTTGTTAATCTTCTTTAATGATTGGGAAGATATGGACACATTTATGTGATGTATGACACAATAGAGATGTCACTCAGAGATGGACTTTATCTGAGATCAGGGGATATGAGGCTAGCGAAAAATTACTGTGTAATAGTGTGAAAGCTAAAGGGAAGAGCCTTAAAAATATCATTATTGAGGCCATCATGGAATTCTAATGGACGTGTGTGGGAACCTGGTTTTTTCAAAGGAGAAAAACAACGTCATGTCAATGGTTGTAATCTCTTCTTGATTCAATATATATGCACTATCGATTGATTTCCTACATGATGTGTCATCTCACATGTTTATGGCTTAATGCTTCTTGACTTGTTAAATAGGTTGAATTACAATTTTTCTATTATTGCAGTTGTTGTTTACTTGTTTTAGGTGTTCGAAGAAGGAAACGGGAGATAGATGGAGAGAGCAAGCAAGGTCATCACCAAACAAGATAAGCATACTAAGAGGTAGGCCCTCTTAATTGGTTATAACCTAAGGAAATATTCCATAGAATGTATCGGTTGTGGCTAGACCCATTATCGGGCTAGAGGAATTGTTTGTGTTCCCACTCATAATTTTACTTCACCACAAATTGGTGACTGCGCTAGGGAGAATAGTCTTCTGTTTGTTTGCTTGAAATTTCATGGTTTTGTGTGAACCTTTCTAATTTCGTCATTTCCCTTTAGTTCTCTTTGTTTTCCTTTGATTTTTGGTTAGGGTTTAATATTCATAATAGAAAGTATGGTCTCAACTTTTGGAAAATTTTATTTTTTTCTTATCATCCTCACTCAACGCTCTTAATTAGCTGATAGTCATGCCGATCAGCATGATATTCTGAGAAATAGTCGCGCCAATCAGCACGATATGCTGATAAATAGTTGTGTTGTCCCCCTTCTAGCACTTTTTGTAAAGATTAGGGTTTGCCCCAAATCTTAGCCAGTGTGTTTTGCTCTCATGATTTTGACCCTTTAAACTTTTTAGACCGTCTTCTCCCTAACTAGGAAGCTGCTTTTCATTTGGTTTGTTTGCTTGTTGATTTGTCATCTTTCACTTGATTTCTTGGGTCATTGGATGGTTAGTGGAACTAGGGCATCTAGAATACCATCCATTCAAATGATTGTGAACTCCGTAAGTCAAGTTGTTGGTGTGTTTACTCCTTGAATTTTGTTTATGTTCCTTCTATAGCTTTGACCTCCATGACACAAGTTTGAAAAGTTTTTCATTTCCTTGTCTAAAAGTTTCTTTTCTGGCATGGATCACATTGCTTGTCTTGTTCTTTGCTAAATTCGTTGTTTCATTAGTTTGAGAGAGATTCTCTTTTCATGTTTTTGATTTTCTTGAAGAGCTAATTGTCTCGAAAACTTTTTCATTGAAGTGTTTTATGAGAAAATTCATTTTGTCATTTCATGAAAAGTATAAAATTCTAGTTTGCTGCATCAATATGTTACAGTAGTTAGCATCATTGAAGACTAGGATTGCATTGGAATTTGAAAAGAAAAAGAATTCTCTTTTCTTTTGAAAGGACTGTTAGAATGTACTTGTCAGGAAATTAGGAATTGGAATGTACTTTTCATTAGTTTATTTTCTCAAAAAGTGACATAGTGAAAAATCATTTTTGCTTTCAGTTGCTTGGTTGTTTGCATTTGATTGCATGATTTCTACCCTATCTAGTGTAGACAACTCATCGAATTGAAAGGGTCTTGTCTCATTTAGCTGCATTTAGGGTTTTTCGAGTCACATCGCTAAGGCTTGAAAACTGAGACAAAACTTAGGATAAAATTTAAAATGAACTCAATTAACCTAAGGCGCATTTGAAACCTAACTATCACATCTAGAAGGTATAGGCTAGGGACGTGTTTCAATGTCTTTAAACCTAGCAGTTGTCGTTAGCTTTAGCATTAGACAACGCTAGTACATATTTTTGCTCCCCTGTATCATCGAGTATATAATGAGAGACCCCTCTAAGCAGCAATCCTTTATCCATAGGAAGTCGATTCGGCCACCTTGCAAACGTGATACATCGAACACAGCATTTGGGGAGATTGCCTACCCGTACTTCTCAGTTCGTCGGGAGGTATTCTGCAGTTCAGGGTTGCCTGGTAATCCTTTTTACCTAGATCATCCAGAGCAGTCATTTGATATTTTTGACTCATTAAACTCAAAATATTGTTCGAGCACTTGTCCTTTCAAGCTCGTTTCCAATCAAAAGTGATAGAGTCATCTTTGTTTCTTTCTCGACTCTTAAAACATGAAAGAGCACTAGTCTATTTATGTGTCTTAAAAAATTGATTGCCCACGATCTTATAACATCATGTTAGTCTTTTCTATACCAAATCATGAGTTTTCCCTAAAGAACATTTTAAAGCCTTGAAGTTTATCTCTCTCTTTTCCTGTTAACTAATACAAGGTCATCGTGACTGAACCATCTGGTTCGCCTAGTTCCTCTTCATCTCCTCTGTCTAAAAGATTGTCTGAGGAGCCTTTTCCTGAATTACTAGAGTCACTCGAGGACCAAGGTGTTGAACTCAGAATCATTCTAAGAATTCAACTTTGTCATCTCGTCCTCCTCCTACTTTAGATACTGGGTCACTTACTGATACTGGTCTGGAATCTCCGGCCAATCCTATCCAAACTCTTGAGAGTTCACCGAATACTAACGGTCAGCTTGGACTAATTATATATCGTCTGAATCCTTTTTTCAATCCTATTGTGATATCACTGAAGTGTCTATATAGTCCGTACAATCAGTCGGGTGTTCCTTTGGAATTATCCCCTCGTACCTCTTCGGTCGTTCACCATCATTTGTTCCCAGCTATGGAACCTGAAGGCAATGCTCCAGTCACTTCTTCGGATGAGTGAAAAGTTTCTACTCAACACACTGTCGAGGAGGAAGAACATCCATTTCCTCCTGAAGGTTTCCCCTATACGAGGAGCATCCCACCAGTTTGTATCAGGAATTTATGCCTAATTATGTGTCTTTGGCACAATTGGTTTTAGGTACACCTAGTGCCTCTGGTGTCATGCCTACTACAGGTCCGTTCTGTGAACCTGACCTCCTAATAGGCTGTTACCTTAGTCCTAGTGCAACCCACCATTCCAAACCCTCTTGTTTTGTCCGTCCCAGTCAGTCGTCCAGTTCAACTGGCGATCTCGAAGAGTGTTACTATCATCTCTTCGATCCCTCTAGTATGTGGCCAAGTTGTGACACCACCTGGGGGCATAATCTGAGTGTTTCTATGGTGTCAGGCACCACCAATGTGAGTAGCTCACAAGCTCACAGTGTTTTCATGAACCAACCTTCTTCTATTGTTATTCAAAACCCTGCTGGTCATGTTGGATCAAGCAATGTCTAGTACCAATAGGTTCAAAATCTCATTGGTCTATCTAGGTCAAGCAATTTCTAGTATCAGTAGCCTTATGAGGCTCAAGTTCAGTACCAAACTCCTTAAGTTCCATATGATTCTCAAGGAATGGTCAATTTGCCTTACATCCTTCAGTCTGGGCAGTAAATTCAGCCTGACTCATCCACTTTTCAGGGTGGCTATGGCTAGATCTAGTTCGGAAATTTTCCAGGAATTATTCAAGTATCCTTGCAATAGAAAGGAAAACCTCTGTAGCAACAAGGGAAACCTTTGTTGCAGCAAGGGCCATCCATGCAACAACAAGGGAACATGATACCACAACAATTTCAATTTCAACAACCGTAGGGGTAACCCTCGCAATTGTTGTAGCAAACCATACAGCAGCAGATGTAGTATACTCTGCAAACCTCCTAGCCCATGTCTTTGCATGGCCAATATCTGTAGCCCCAGGGATAGCTTTTGCAGTTGCAATGTTAACCCTTATAGCAGCAGAGCCAACCCAGGAAACAACAACCCTTATATACATATCAACAGGGTCAAACCTTGCAAGGACAAGGCCAGGGTCGAGTCCTGTAGCAGTAGGCCCAAAATCCTAATGTCTTAGGTCAACAGGTACATAATCCTTTTTCCCAAGGACAATAGGTATAGAATACCTATGTCGAAGGGAAATAAGTGTACAATCCTTATGTCCATGGAAATCAGGTCCAAAATCCTCTTGTTCAGGGGAAACAATTTCAAAACTCGTATGTTTAGGGACAATAGGTACAATATCCATATGTCCAAGGTCAACAGGCTCAACAAACTCTTAACCTGTATGTTGCTTATCAACAACCTATGACTAGATAGTTCTCAGGTGTTCAAGGTAAAAATCCTCCCTATGGCCAAGGTAACCCACAATGGGGGAAGAATCAAATGCCATATAGCCAAAATCCTCCACTATGGGGCCAAAATCCTTACTAGCAGGGATGGGATCCTCTGGTTGGACACGCTTATCAATGTCCAATGACTTTTAATACTCAATTTCCATTCTTGGCCACACTAGGGTTGCCAGATGTGTCTCGTCTCACGAATGATCCAATTCTTCATTCACCATACTGGCCTTCGGTTCTGTCCAAGATCCCGAGAGATTGTCCTAAGTTCGATGGGAAAGAAAAAGAAGATCCTCAAGCCCATGTGATGACATATCACCTCTAGTGCTTTTCGAATGCTTACATTGACGATTATATTCATCTCCATCTTTTCCAATGAACCCTCATAGGTGCTGCAGCCAAATGGTACATTGAGCTTCCTTGAAGTACTTACCATGACTTCAACCCTTTAGCCATGGCTTTCCTCATGCATTTCCAGTTGCTGGTTCGCTATGAAACTGGCACCTATTTTCTCACGTCGCTTAATCAAGATAATGCGAAACACATCTCCAATCATATCCATGAATGGAGACGTAGACATCGCTTCATCAATTCGAGATTGCTGATCATTTTCTCACCGAATGGTTCACCAAGTCATTTGTAGCTCCAATTGCTCTCGATATATCTATAGATGGATGCATTATCGAAGAACAAGCCATTGTTTATGCCTATTACTTAGATATTGTTTATTCTCAGTCTGGTACTTTGTATGAGTTATTACCCGATGCTCTACGACCATCATCCAATCTCATGGCATTGAAGTCGCAGGCTACACCTCCTATTGGTGGAGTGATTAGTTCAGTGTCCCAGACCCCTGCTAAATCTTCTTCTAAACAAAAGTTGGTCTCGAACACTGCTTCCAATAGTTCCTCCCAGAATCCACCTAGCCCTGGTGAAACCTCATAGGTCCACGCTGTCCAATTTACCATAGCGGACAAATCCTCGAAAGGTAAGAAGAAAGCCAAAAGGCAAGGGTAAAGTGGATTTCCTAAAACATGGTCCTCCTAAGTTGTCTGTTAGTGATTCTTCACAACGAAAGCTTAAGTATTTGTTCCTCATTTGTGAGGAGGATCACTATACCAAGGATTGCCCCTGACAGTTTGAAGTTAGTCGTTTACTCAAAGGGACCCCAGTTGTCCTGAAAGAGCCATTTCCATCTCAGCAGACTCAAATGGTATACCGACCTCAATCATCTACTTCCTTAGGATCTCAAGTATTCATGATGAGTACACCTATTAATGTGGATACTAGATCAAAATATTACCAAACTCCTCCTCCGACATCCAGGAAAGAGAAAGAGGCCACCCCTTCTTCTTCTACCCTGAGATCTGGCCCTCTTCATATCAAGCGCCCTAACCCTGATTCCACTATTCAGCCACCCTCTCGAGGTGTGCTCAGGAAATCCTCGTACAATCCCAATGCTTGAGTTTCTCGGCCCTATAATATTGATGAGGATTTGGCTCAGGCGTCATCAACTACGTTGGTTCTTGAGGTGCTCCAAAGTTGTCCATCTCAGCAGAAATCATTGCTGTCAGCTATTGGGGGTATTGATCCTACCGATTCCAATTTGATATGTTTTTATCTAGAAAAACCATGTTCTGCACCTGCATCATCAGATTCCCTTTCTCATTCAGGTAATCATTAATGAGAAAACCATTCACAAGAATGTCATCGATGAAGATGCTTCTACCTCCATCATGTCAATTGCTTGCTGGAAGGCCATTGGTTCCCATACTTTAAACCAATCCTTGAACACTTTGGAAGCTTTTGACAGGCATGATTCACGACCCTTCGGTGGCTTACCTAACCTTGCCATTACTTTGGAGGGAAAGGCCGTACAAGTCGAGGTAGAGATTGTTGATTCTAATCTCAATTATAATCTTCTACTCGGACGGAGCTGGACCCATGTCATGCATGTGGTAGCCTCCTCCCTATTCGACGTGATTCATTTTCCCCACCAAGGGAAGATCATCATTTCACCTCTTCCTCCTCGGATGGCAATGTTTTGTATGTCAAGCACATTGGTACTCCCTATGAGAGTGTGGGGGAATGTCTATTCAAATATTATGCCTTGATGGGAATTTTTCCGCTCCCACCTTCTCATGTTACCTCTATCAACATGATCTCAATCAAATCTGATCCTTGGGTCATACCTTCACCAGATCTTGTTGATACTTTGGGGTGAGGTTATGCCACTTAGTCTTGCCGAAATCAATTACGTGGAAATTTTTTCGGCCTCAAGCTCTGTATCCTTTAATTCTCTTGTTTCAAGGACTTCTCTCAATACATATTCTCAATCCCCATGGCTTGGCGCTTCAGAATCTCCTGATCCCTTAGCCGAGACTTTTCTTGCTGATGAAAGTATCATGGAATTTGTTGGCTTATAGGGGCCTGACCCAGGTTCGGAAGAGTTATTTAGCCAAACAAATCCCACAGCTACCGGCCCTTTCAGAAACAGCCCGTGGAGTGCGGACTGAGGTCTCACCTGAGGTATCAGGGGAGGGTGCTGGAACCAGGTTTCCGCACCCTTGGGATTTCTTGATGTGGTCTGGAAGGTTCACATACCACTCTGTGGCTTCACGCCACTCTTCTCCACATAGATCCGGACCCAGGAAAACCCTTAATACTTATTATTAACGTGGTGTTATATATTAGATCTACCTTTTATGGTCTTTAAGCAAACATTTAATAGAAATAACCAGTTCATGCACCCAGAAAAGTTATAGATTTGCATAAACTTATAACATAAGCATATGCGCATAGATCAGATAGATATATCAACCATAAATTAACCAAATCCATAATAATTCAGATTTAACACAGTATTTCAGAATCAACTTATCTTTATTCAACTCTTCCACCAATACATCCAGATCCACCCTACGAACTCAGCTGCAGGGGTCCGTGCATAGAGCTGCGGACTCTACTAGGCCTCTGCGCACACAGATGCAGAGCCTCTATCTACCCACCAACACCCTTGAATCAGACTTACAGATGCTTCACGACTTCATTCTTCAAAAACCCATTACATTCCAGATCCAAAACTACATACCAAAAGCTAACTTCTATCCATAGAGCCTTGCTCTATTTATACATTCCCATGCTCCGCGGACCATGGGCAGGCCAACTCGCTTCCTATTATTTTGCATTATTTTTGGGTGGATAACCATTTCATTTGACTCATTTACAATTCACGCTCCATGCACATCACGTAGTCCTTACCATACCTTTCCCAAAATTTTGGGCTTTGAGCCCCAAAACTGTTACGCAGGCCCTCTGCTAGCCAACAAAAGTAATGTCTCTCTAGGAACCACCTTGGAATGATACTCATCATCGTTCCTCGTTCTTGCCTTGCCCGACAGTCATGTCTATGCATCTTGAGCAGTTCTCTTCTCATCGATCTATTGACATGTCAGTTTCGCCTGACCTTGTCAAGCTTTTTCAACTAAGGGTACCTTTATCCCCTCATGGATTCATGTTTTTTCTTCCTCCCATAGTTTTTACCCATTGGCCATTATTGCAATGGGGTTGTCATCTGACTCATAACCCTCCCTCACCTAGGGGGCATGGGAGCAAATCCTTATATGAGTTCTACTCTATTATTTGGTCGAGTCGATGCTTACTCATTATTTCAATGGTAAAAATTCATCATTCATTTGTGTTGATTGATTACCAGAGTCCCAGCATGGACTCTCTCAAAAAGTACTAGGCTTAGGTCATCTTGCATGGTTACTTGTGTACATTAGTGTGTCATTCATTTTTGTGCAATTTTGTTTGGTTTCTTATTTTTCAAACAACTTTCCTGTTTACTATGTTTTTCCCTGCTTTGCAGATGTCTGTGACTCCTCACATTAGTTTCGTTGATGGTGCTTGCCGTAGTACCAAAAATCTATCTTCCATGGCATGGGCTATTTATGACCCTCATGGTGATTTGATAGATCTTCAAGGTATTTGTTTAGGTGGCACAACTAATAACATTTATGAATACAACGCAGTCATCAAACTGTTATCAGAAGCCATTGCTGTTGGCATTCAGGAGTTGGTTGTCAACCTAGATTCACAACTTGTTGTCCTTCAACTCAATGGGAAATATTCTGTTAGAAACCCTCAGATATTGAGAATGTATCTCTGTATTCATCTATTGGAAAGGCATTTTGTTACATTACATATCATCATATTCCTTGACGCATGAATACATTGACAGATGCATTAGCTAATTATGTATTGGATAGACATTTACGAAACATGTGAAAAGACAAAAAAAATCATTTGTACCATAGTAAGCAAGAAAATAAAACACACACACACATACATACATACATATATATATATATATATATATATATTGTGATAATGTTTGATACATCAAAACGCAAAAAAATAATATGTGTGTTCAAATAACATTGGTGACTCGCAGGCCTCATATATACGTGGCACGCAGGCCTCAAAAATGTAAAATGCTGGACCTAGGAACTAATCAGCATGGTGATCATGGTAGCATGAAACAACTCATGCAACACGGGTCAGCAATTGACAGATCCAATCTGATACTCCTGTCGCGTGTCTCTGGCATTGGCGAGGAATGTCTCCCACCCGAGCATACTCTAGGATACCACAAGTCAACCACTTTATGTTCCTCATGATCTCCTCCTCATTTTCACTCTCCTCCTAATAAGAAGTGACATCAAACTAATGGAAGACGCACCTGGCTATTGGGGACACCCCTGTAAGACGCTCTGGTCCAACATCTACATTGACAAAATGAAATTTTATAAACACATATATATAAAAAACAATTAAAAAATCACAAAACTAAAAATTGATTTTTTACCTTCGTCATCGAAATCCTCCCCGTCTGGCAGCAGAATGTCCAGATCTCCATTGAAGTTAGTTCCACTATATGGCCCATCCTCCACGATGATCAACTGTCATCATAGCCATGAAAAGAAGGTAGACATGTAAGACATATGCTGGCCCCCAGTGATCTTAGGCATCAAATGACTCCAACGGGCCATCCGTGGGTCCCGTGGCATTGGAGGATCTACCTTAGTCAATTGGTACTGTAACAATGACACACGTTCCAAGAAACATGTCACTAGTACGGATCCGAAGAAAAATTGCTTCAGATTCCCCACCTTAGCTTTTGTCAGCTAGCATTTTATATTGATCTTCATGGCTTCCACCCAATTGAAGATTGTTGGTGTTGTACAGTCGATGGCATATAGAAATTTCAATGTGTTAGTCTTGTGCACTGCTTGGGACCCCACCACTCTATTGATAGTGAACATTAGCACTCTTAGTGTCAGATCTCGCATGGTGGCAATCTCAATATTGCCGCTCTTGGATTTGAGGGCTTCAGGGCAATGTTCGGAAAGCAGCATGGATATGCTTGCCCCAATCGCTCGTGACCCATAAAGATTGACTGGTTCCCCTCTCCGGGACAGTCTTATGATGAAATATATGTCTGAAGTTTCTAAATTCAACTCCCGGTCACCAATGATGAATATTTCCCGATTTATGTCCCAGAGACTAATCAGGTATCTAAGCATATCAGGTTGGGCCTGCATCCCTGGTGTAAGAAAGAACTTGAGGAGCCCCTAGTTCCTCAAATCATTCAAGCAATTTGGATCATTTAGTGCCTGGGTGTCCACATCTTCATGCTCATGTTCTTTCCAGTCTACCATTTTCGACGATGTTTTCTTGCAAAAACCATATATTTAAGTCAATAATCATTTTTGGCCCATAAAATTTGGATTCCAACGGTGGTTTTGAAAGGTAAATTTATTTTTCCTTGTTCACGCGCCGACGCGTTTGTTTTAAAATCAGTTGTGTTGACAGCATGATAGGATGTTTTAATCACCCTTGGTCTATGTGATTATGTGCCTGGAACTCGAGCTGACTGAGGGTGAATTTTTTTTTAAAAACCCCCCTAAAAAATCCAAAAAATGGATGAAAACAAGAATAAATGGTATGGAAATGGAGCTTAGGGCTTTGGCTTTTACCTGCAACTAGAGGCTCGGTGAATGACCTCCCAGATCTCCCGCAATCTGCTCTGGAAAAATTAGGGCGAAAGTGGGTGAATTTTTTTTCACAACAAGGTAAAATGGTAAATGGTGAATGGTAAAAATTTTTGACTTTTCCTCCCTTTTATTCAATTCTTCATGAAATATTAGGTTTTGTAAATGTTTTGACCTATTTTTCCTAAAGAATTGGATAATGCACTTTACCTTTTTGTGCAACGACAGGTGATGGATGTTAGACAATGATGCTGAGTCATGTTTCATCTCTTTTCTCGACTCATAAAACTCATATGAAAATATTGCTGAGTTTTTCCCTTTTGACTCGTAAAAGAAAATAAAATGGGGGGTCCGCTTTCAACCTCTTTTTCGACCCCTTAAAAATGAAAATGTAGTCGAGCCCTTGTCAATTTGAACTCGTTAACAGATGTGAAACATCGTGCACCCAGTATACGTTTACCACTTTTTGGGTTGGGATGCACTATTTAAGAAAAAGGTACTCCTTGACTGAAATGGTCAAGCGGTTCTCTCAAGTATTGTTTTCTACCTTTTTGGGCTCGAGAGACACAAATGTATGAAATGCGAACATGTGGAGTTTTCTTTTTGTTTCTTTTTCAAACTCTCTAAACATGAAAAAGATACTAAGTTACACCTTTTTCAGACTCGTTAAAACATTAAATGACACCAGATTCATCATCATGACAAACATGAGCTTCTACTTCCTAGGGCTCGTTAAACTTACTAGGTCGGATTTGTCCGAAGGATGAACTTACAATGCAAGAATATGCTATCCCTTTCAAACTTGCGATTAGAATATAATTGGGGTACCTACCAGAAATGGTGGGGAAAATTTGGAAATCTAATCATTTGTGTCGGCAACTCACTCTTGAACATGACACTTTCTATTTCATGTCAGTTTGGGATATCCTCCTTTGTATCGTCGACCTTCCTGGGTTGGGCTGCTCATTTTTGCATTCCATTTGATCTTTGCCACATCATCATGACCATCGATCCTATGGATCCACAAGCTACCAAACTTTCAGTAGTGTCGCCGATATGTTCAAGAGTTGTCCTTCTACAGTTACACTTACCTTTGATTCTCTATATCATCCAAAATCATTTTGCATCCCTTTGTCTCATGTCGATGATGTGGGAAACATTATGGACCTCCTTCAACAAGGTTTCTTCCTATCGAATTCAGCTCATTATCTCGGAATTTGATTGAGAGACACCCTTCCAGTACCTTAGAGCTTGCATGCCTTAATGGAAAGTTCTTCGCACTTGAGGACAAGTTCACATAATTGGCTTTCGATCGATTGATTTCATGGGTGTTTGACTTTAGTTCCTCTATTCATGTTTTGTGGATTGTGCTGCTAGTACCTTGAGGACCATTTTCATTATTGGTGGTTTCTCTCGTGCTTGTTAACGGTTCACATCATTGGCTGGTAAACAAGCGATTCTCTAGCACGTTTGATGTCAACACATATATTCACATGTTATAATTTGTACTTTGATCAGGTCGTGTTGGAGCACAAGACCCTGGGCTCAGATCACAAAACTCCAGCTTGCAAAGTGATGTGACATGATTATGTTGATATACATGTCTCTTTCAGATGGATGGTTGCGACCATACCATGAGTTATCATATGTGATCCTTCTCATTATTGGATGGCTGCGACCATACCTTGGTTTCGATATGATCCTATTTTTGGATGGTTGTGCCCATGCTTGGATCCATTTACATGATCATTCTATGGATGGTTGCATCCATACCATGATTCATGTATCATTTCATAGGGTTTTCAGTTATGTATATGTATCTATACTTTCTTGCAGGTTTTCTGACGATAGACTTCGGTTCCCCACACTGATTCATAAAGAATTTCATCCCTCACTCTAGTTCGTCCTTCACGCTTTAGGGGGCATTTGTTACACATCATTTTTTCACTATCCCTGTACTCCCCATTTCTTGATCCTAGAGGACCTCTATAGTGAACCCTACATGCTTTCCCTTCATGAAGAAACTCCCATTGTGTCCCCCTTCATGAGCAGAACAATTCCCTTTTGCACCATTTCTTCAAAATCTTATATTTCTCCCAGTTTACAAGACCAGTGCTAATGACCCTTCTCCTCCTCATGCCAATATGTAGGGATTAACACTATCCCTACCGCTAACCAGAGCAATTGATCTTTGTTTCGGTCACACTGATCCTCTTTTGGAAAGTTTTTACATAAGGAGCAGAAGCTTTGAGCTCTAGAAGCTTTGTAACGTAAGTCTGGTGAATGTTTGAGCCAGATGGGGTCGAGTATGTCAGTTTGGGCTCCTTTCCCCTATAAGGATGGAACTATTTCAAGAAATAAAACCTTCTCCCATGAGAAGAGGAACCATCTCCCATCCATTCATGCTATATAAACCTCCATTTTTCACGAGCACAAGTTAGTGTTAATGTTAGTGTTTACTGTTAATGTTGGTGTGCTAGTGCTAATTAAGTTTGGAGTAAACAACAAGCTATTCATAGTTGTAGCTATCTAGTTGTGTGAGGAGGAAGTGTGAATTTTTTTTTAGTGTGAAACCTAAAGGGAAGAGCCTTAAAACTATCATTGTTGAGGCCATCATGGAATGCTAACGGAAGTGTGTGGGAACCTAGTTTTGTCGGAGGAGAACAGAAATGTCAAGGCAATGGTTATAATCTCTTCTTGATTCAATAAATATGAAACTATCGATTGATTTCCTACATAATGTGTCATCTCACATGTTTATGGATTAATGATTCTTGACTTGTTAAGTAGGTTGAATTACAATTCATCTATTATCATAGTTGTTGTTTGTTTTTGTTTACTTGTTTCAGGTGTTCGAAGAAGGAAACGGGAGATAGTTGGAGCGAGCAAGCAAGGTCATCACCAAACGGGATAATCATACTAAGAGGTAGGCCCTCTTAATTGGTTCTAGCCTAAGGAAATCTTCCATAGAATGTATCGGTTATGGCTAGACCTATTGTCGGGCTACAGGAATTGTTTGTGTCCGCACTCATAATTTTACTTCACCACACTACTGATCTGTGTGAAGGTAGATATGAGTTATAAGAGTCTCAAACCACTTATCACACTATCTCTGGATGCAGAAACCTAGTTCTAGCATCCCCCAATACTACTTTGGGTGACAGATTGTTGCCAAAAGGGCTAGTAGTTAGGGTTTTTGTTGGTTTGCACAAACAACTCAGAACCTGAGTCAAGACCCCTTAAGCCAACACATGGTTCTGTTTCTGGGACCGGGATCTATCTAAGAGATGTGTGATAAATGGTTTCGTATGAAGAAAGAGATTGATAAGTGGATTGATTGAAAATTGCACGCATTTCCAGCTCAAGGGAATAAGATCCCTAAATTATCCAAGGAGCAGTGGTTGTAGAGATTGTTTTACACAGACGAGATTGACGCGCTCTTTTGTTTCTTCCCTCAAGAACTATACAAGTGGTTATATAAATTGGTCGATAGTCAAGGGACGTGGAGGATTGAAGGCCCTATAGTGTGGACTCTTGAACTTGAGCGATGTCTGGAAGCATCATAAAGCAATATCGTGCAGGTTGTGGACCACTTGATTGATCGTACACTAGGATGTTTTGTGACTTATTTTTCGATATATATAAATATCAGCTATAGCGAAGTAGAATGAAGGATCTTTAAAGGACTGCAAGGTAAGTATTTGAAATCATTGAAGACTTGGATTATAATATTTTTATGTGAAAAGCGGGAGATTATTTAGAAGAAATGGAGGATCCAACACAGAATATAGTCTGCTCATTGAACCCCCTTCAAGCGACGACAAAGGGATGGTTCTAACTATGCTGTGAAGTGCAGTCTAGTTAATTATGTAGGGTATTATGAGGATACCACATCCATCCACTCCACCTCCACCTCTACCTCATACACCTATGCCTTACCCCCTACACCTCCAATTCTACCATTCAACATGGTGAATGCGATGAAGATGCCAATTTTTAAAGGAACATGGAGCGAAGATCCCAAATAGTTTTAGTTTGTTGAAGGAGTTGTTTCGACACCATAGTAGATTATGAATGATAATATTAGGAAAGATAAATTGGTTACAACCTTACAGGATCACGCCTTAACATGGTACATCAAGTATTGCACTGATAACCATGTTGGCAGATACCCAGCTAGCTATGAGCAAAGAGTTCAGTAAGCCTAAGTTAGAGGCACAATGAGTAAATGAATTTAAGGAAATCCGACAGAAGATAGATGAGACGCCTTGGGATTTTGATAAGAGGTTGAAGTGCCCGATCAGGCAGGCTAATATGATAATCTTGGATTCCCAACATCATGACTAGTTTATAGCATCACTCTTGCCACACTTAAGGATACCTCCATCACAACAGAAGATAGCAATGAAAGACGAATCCTTGGATATCGCGATGAGGTTGGATGCCTTGCCTATACAAGACATGAATCTTCGAGTGAAATAGATTCATTCACAACTGGAAAGCCTGCACTTGGAGTTGTAGAGCCTAAAGAAAGGAAAGGAAGCTAAGCCGGTGGTGCACGCTGAGGTCTGGTGTCTGAAGTGTAAGAGCCATGGACATGATAAGGATCATTACCCGGTCTTATAAGAACTACATTATAGGGGGAGGGCCTGTTCCCCTGAAACCATAAAATAATGTTGGGATGAGCACAAGAGTTGTGCTATGGTGCGTTATCTATTATGTTACAGGACAACATTGTTATACAACAAATTGGCCTCCTCATCAACTCAGAGGGGAAAGACATGATAACTGAAGAAAAGACCACAATCACAGGCCTTGTTTCCACACTAACGTTGGCTATGCACTGACAACCTACTTTATAAATCTTTTTTGCAAGCCTAAGGGTGTGTTAGTGACCCTACTAACACAAGTTGCTAGTATGGGAACAACGTTAGTGAATCCTAGTTAAGTTCTAAGGGTCAAAGGAATGAATTGACTCATAAATATCTAGATATTTGTTCCTAAAATTACTCAAGAAAAGCAAGGAAACATCCAAAATCGACCTATTTGGAGGATTTCTAATCCTAGAGAAGGAGGAAAATGGGAAAGAGCTGAAAAGCATGGCAACTTAATTGCTTTTACCCTAGGGAACTCAAGGAGGAACTTGGAAACCCTAACTCAATTGCTACATAAGCAAAGCTAGCGCTATGATGATAGAGGTCAAAGCATTTGAAAGGATAGCATACTTGATTATTGAGCATTCTTTTTAGGCGCTTTTTTCTCGGTCATTAAACTGAAAAAAATCCCAAGTTTTGTCTTTAGGCTCGTTAAACATTTATAAAGATGACCCGAGAATTATTTTAGGTACTTTTCTCACTCGTTAAACTGAAAAATCCTGATTTTTGTCACCGAGCTTGTTAAAAATATATGGCAACAACAAGAGCACTTGCTTTTTTGGGACCATTTCTCACTCTTAAAATCGAAAAATCCCTGAGATTTTTCCTCTTTCGGGCTCATTAAATATATGAAGGAGGAATGAACCATTCTTTTACCTCTTTTTCCTCGCTCACTAAACTGAAAAAGATACCTAGATTTTTCTTCATTTGGCTCATTAAAATTTTATGAAGGTATTGAGTTTGTCGTCGCGTGACTCATTACAAATTCATGACGAAAAATGAGTTTAGTCCATCTCCTCGTACTCGTAACAAAATGAGGTCGACATCTATTGAACATAAGTTTCTCTTTATCCAGATTCAATAGATTAACTCACAGAAAAGTAAACGATCAGAGTATACTATTAACCTTTTGTCACACCCAGTTAACAACTATGACAAAGGGACTGTTGTGGAGGTAAATCCCCTCTACGGACAGAGGCGATCCCTACTAGCCCAGATCGGGTCTAGCAACAATCATACAATGCTACCACACAAGTTCCTAATTGCAAATTAAAGGCCAATGATGAGGGCCTACTTGGATTCCAACGCTAGTGCTTGTAGAAGAGTTGGTGCTCCCATTCCTTTGCTCCGGTAGATCACGATCCCCACGATCTTCGTGAATGGACAGCTGCACATGCAAAGAACAACACAAACACAAACATAAAATCCAATAGATGTAACTATATATCAGTAAAAAAGGATATAACTCATCATCATTATGAAAGACAATAAGAGTGGAACCATAATAATAGTCGTCTATTAATGATAAACAAATAAGAATACAACCATAGTTCTGATGTCAAATCCTCCTTTGGTTGGGTGATCAGCAGCACATGTCTTGCAAAGCTTGTTGGGAATGGGAACAAGCCTCTCTCTCCTTGGTTATTTGGACAAGAATCTCCTTACTTTAGATTTAGCCTTATGGGAATGAAGAAGGCTTCTTGCAGCATGAACTTGACAATTCTCAATCTTTGGAACTCTGGAACTAGCTTGCCAAGGAAAATGGACAAACTTTTATAGATGGAGGAAGGGGAGTTGGGATCATCCACAATATTCATGGGATTGATTTTATCACTAAAGAAGCTTCCATGAGAGGTGGCAAACCACTTCCCCTCTATGGAGATTTGAAGCCAAACCACCCAACTCAAGATAGATTCAGTCAAGGAATTTGTTAGGATGAATCTTCCACCGTTTGTTTGTTAAAAACACCACTGATTATGGTTGGCATGAGTGTGACTCTGTGACAAAGCGCCAACTGGCACGCCCCGTTTGGAGGATTTCCCCCATTGGCGCGAGTGCTGCACTGTGGAATCGTGCCAATGGAAAAAGGGTTATTTTTATGGGTTTTTTGCAGGAGATGTCTTAAGGGAAAACGAAGTTCAGGCTCAGGGGAATGTAATGCAAGTGTTTGCAGGTCATGTCACTTCTCGTAGGTCCTAGAATGAGTCCTCCAAGATGCTGGAGAGGGGTAACAGGGATGGTGACAAATTGTTGTGTAACAGATGCCCCCTAAAGCATGAGGCCCGAGAGAGAGAGAGGGGTGAAATGCTTTACAAGAACATGTCCAACCGAAAACACTGTCACCAGAAAACCTACGTGGAGAAGTATAATTGATATATCAAGTACATGATATATGTGGTATGGGCACAACCATCCATAGCAGAGTACATAACAATCTAGATCCAAGGTATGGACGTAGCCATCTAGTGAGGATCGATAAATTACCTCAGGGATGGTTGTAGCCATCCAGTGAATGAGTCATGTAATAATAATAACAATCCACAAAATTGCAACCTGGATCCCAACAGACAAAATCCAGGGTCTTGCGCTCCATCTCGACCCGAAAAAAGTACAAGTTCAAGCATGCGAATATGGGAGTCGAAGTCAAACATGTAGGAACATCGTTTGATTACCAGCCAATAATGAAAACTATTAACAGATACGAGAGGTACCACCAATAATGACAATGGCCCTCAAGGTACTATAGGTACAATCTACGGTGTGCGAATCAGTGAGCCGGCATCGAACACCCGTAGAATCATTCGATCATAGGCCAATGATGAAAACCTCACATCGAACATGAAGAACCTACCATTGAGGCATGCAAGCTCCAAGGTACCTGAAGGGAGTCTCTAGATCAACTTCCTGGATAATGAGCTGAAGTCGACAGGAAGCAAACTTGATCGAAGGTGGGCCATAGTGTTTCCCACATCATTGACGCGAGACAAAGGAGGATAATATTTTCTGTGAATTAGGATAATGTGAGTTATCAGAGGGAGGTTGACTATTTCGTAGAGGTCAACTTCTCTTGAACATATCGGCGGCACGACAGTGGACTTGGCAGTATTTGATATCAAATGATCATAGGTCATGGTGACAAGGCAACGAGCAGATGAGAGGTCAAATAGGATCACCCAAACCCACGGAAGCAAGTGAAAAAAGAGATGAGATGGCCCCACCCAGACACGAATGCAGACAAGTGGCATGTTCAAGAGAAACATACTGCTGACACGACAACAATTCTGGTTCCATTTTCCCCACCATTTCTTGTGAGTACCCCAATTATTTTTATTAACAAGCTTGACAGGGATAACATATGCTTGTAAAATGTCATTTCGACGAAATCCAATGTCATCAAGTTTTAATGAGTTTGACAAAGGAAGAACTCAGCGTCTTTTCATGTTTAGAGAGTTTGAAAAGACAACAGAAAAGTATACTCTAGGGGTGTCCTTTTTCGTAAAGTTGTGTCTCTCAAGCCCAAAAAAGTATAAAACAATGCTCAAAAGAACTGCTCGATCATTACGATCGAGGAGTAATTTTCATGATTAGTGATTTCGACCTGAAAAAGTAAAAAAGCGATCAAAACCACATCGTTTCATAATCGTTAATGAACCTAAAATGACAAGAGTCCGACGATCTTTTCGTCTTTACAAGGTCGGAAAAGAGTTTAAAGATGACCGCCTCTCATTTACGTTTAACGAGTCGAGAGGAATAACTCGGAATTATTTTCATGTTTAGAGAGTCGGAAAAGAGCAAAAAGATGACTCCATATTGACTTTCTCGTGTTTTTACCGAGTTTGAAAAAGTATAAAATACAACTTGTTTCATCGCCTAAGTCACACAAAAACCTGTCACTACACAAAAACAAGTGTAGAATCCATTTTCGACAGAAATAGATATTAAAATATTCATAAAAATGACTTTTAAAACCTATTTAGGGTTAAAAAAGCTATAAACATGTGAAAATGGTAAAAACAAAAATTACTTTTTACTTTTACCTCATTGGAGAGTGACAATAGTGCTTTTGGTGTGCGATCTTTGGGTGATGATTGTGACGAATCCGTGCGACCATTTGGAGCACTGCCAGTTCCAGGTAAGAGGCATCCTCTCCTACTCCATTTTAGTCCATTTTTTTAGTTGTTTTAGCTTGTTTTATCAACCCTTGTGGAGGGATTTTGAAAAATTAGGTTGCGCCCATTAGTGCGAGTATCGGGCACGGACCTGCAGCAATGGGCCTTTTTTCTCCAAAGGCTTGCGCCCATGGGCGCGACTGTTTTAAAAACAGTCGCACCAATGGCCGAGCGCATCTATTTTTCAAAATTTATCATTTTTGAAGAAATTTTACTGCATTTCTTTAGCTTACCAAGGATCTAACTGTTGGCATTATGGCATAGGTTTGATGCTATGGCTCTGGTGTTGTCCTTGATGGCAACTCAACTTGGTGACAGATCTCAGTTCAAGCACCCAGAAATAAGAAAAAGTCATATACGCAGGTTCATCTAGATGAAGGCGCATACACACGCGGGTTATACGTTACAAAAGAGAGTATATGTTGGGGAAATTACTTTTGGTACATGGTGGTTAGTTCTTGGGATTTGAACCTATTGTTTTGGACCATGGTGTCTCGTCAGATGTGTTGATCCCTAGTTTTGGGTTCATGGTATTGAAATGTTATGGTTTTGGACCATGGTATTGTGGAAGGCCTAAGACTATAAAAGAGGAAGGAGATCATGTGGCAAAGGATCATTTGAATTATCATTGAATATCTGATAAAGTGCTAGAGCTGGTACATTGGTAATTAGGTTATGATGCAGATCTAGATCTGAGTGAAGGAGGAACCTTAGCGCAAAAAGAAGGATAAGTTTTATTGATGGTTCATAAGCTTTAAGCTTGATTGATAGTATCTTTATATGATTTTGATCTGCTAGATATGGCGCTGGCCTGATCTATGAGTCTGATAATCTGGGTTACTTAGTGATTGCATATCTGAAAGAGTCAATTATCCTTTATAGATCTATACACAAGTTCAGTGAAGCGAAGGTGCGTATACACGCAGGTTCAGTGAAGTGAAGAAGCGTATATGCAGGTTGTTCCATACGCAGAAGCGTATGCACGCAGGTTTCAGGCTGTTAAAATAGCGTATATATTTTGAGTTGTGATCATGCTGCTTCTGTTTATTGCTGCAGTGTTCTAGGTTCATATTTTGGTGTGTGGTTTCTGGTACTGTGTTTTGGGTACAGTTGTCAGAGAAGTATCTACTTGATTCAGATCTAATTGGTGAAAAGGAGATTGGTTGATTCTTGATGATTGA
>APFE031398965.1:77663-91499 GCA_000404065.3 Pinus taeda
CCACCATGGAGTCATTCTTTACGATCTTTTCAAACTCTCTAAATATGAAAAGACCACCAAGTTGTCTAGTCTGGACTCTTTAAATTACACAGACAAGATATAGAGTCACTCTTTTTGCGATCCTTTTCAGACTCTTAAGACATGAAAAGATCGACGAGTTTGTCTGTCTAGACTCATAAACTAATCAGATAGGGCATAGAGTCGCTCTTTTTGTGGTCCTTTTCAAACTCTTAAAAATATGAAAAGATCGATGAGTTTACCTGTCTGGACTTGCTAAACTAATTAGACGGGGAAATTGGATAGTACCATTTATTCCATATTAGAAATCATGGTTTAGAAGCAGTCGTTCCCTTGAACATGGCACTCCCTCAGAGAAACCTTCCTTGTGATGACCTCTCAATATGAATCCTACCATCCTATGAGTTTAACCTATATGCCCCGATGTTATTGCATCTGTGTATCCTAACACTCTTTGGTGTTCATGAGCCTAGTGTTGCATGGTTAAAACCATTGTCATTCCTTCTATTGTTCAAGGGTTAACCTTTTGTTTCCTCCATCAAAAAATCAAACACATCCTTTCATCATGCCCTCCGTTGTTTAGACCCAATGCTCAAAAGATTCATCAAAAAACAAATCATTCTTGTCCCGTTTCATGTCTATTGATGTGGGACACATTATTGCCTACCTTTCGACAGGTATCTTCCTATCGACTTCAACACTCTATCTAGGAAGACAAATCAGAAACACATTCAGTGCCTTGGTACTTGCAGACATTAGTGGCAGGTTGCCTTATGTTTGATCAGGGGTTCTCATTATTGGCTCCTGGTTAAGAGATTATACAGGTTTTTGACGACAAAGACATCTTTCACACTTGTTAGATTGTATTGTGCATCTTGGAGACCATCACCATTATTCGTGGCCTTCCTCGCATCTATTAACAGTCTCCATTATTGACTGGTAATCAGATGATTTCATGCATGTTCGACATCAACGCATATATTCACATGTATCGATCTATGATGTTCGGTGAAGTGGAAATCAAGACCTTGGTTAGAGGCTTGCATCACTCAGCCTTGTTTCCTATCCCAAGTTGTGGATATTGTTTTTTGGAGACAGCTTATCAGGATGATTCTATTATGACACTGGATTTGCATTGTGCTTATCGGCGGCTAGCATCGTCATATCTCTTTGGAGAAAAATCACTCTGACATAGCTACTAAGCATGGGAATGCCTGACTCAGGACATGATTTTAGTAGTTTTATATATATGTGTTGTATCAGGTTTCCCGTACCACCCGAAGCCTCGATCCTCTCTCTCTTTTTGAAGGAAAATAACAGTTAAAGTAAAGTATTTCGACCATAGTCACAACCTCTAATCTCATACTTTAGGGGGAATCTTTTATACAACAAATTGACCTCCTCATCAACTAAGAGGGGAAAGACATGATAGCTGAAGCAAAGACCACAATCACAGGCCTTGTTTCCACACTAACGCTGGCTATGCACTGAAAACTTGCTTTATAAAGATTGTCTGCAAGCCTAAGGGTGTGTTAGTGACCCTACTAAGTCAAGTTGCTAGTATGGGAACAACATTAGTGAATCCTAGTGAAGTTCTAAGGGTCAAAGGAACGAATTGACTCATCAATATCTAGATATTTGTTCCTAAAATTACTCAAGAAAAGCAAGGAAACATCCAAAATCGACCTATTTGGAGGATTTCTAATCCTAGATAAGGAGGCAAATGGGAAAGAGCTGAAAAGAATGGAAACTTCATTGCTTTTACCCTAGGGAACTCAAGGAGGAACTTGGAAACCCTAACTCAATTGCTACATAAGAAAATATAGGGCTATGGTGATAGAGGTCAGAGCATTTGAAAGGATATCATACTTGATTGTTGAGCATTGTCTCAAATCATACGAAGTTGGCAAGAAGGGAGAGGGAGAGAGAATATGGAGGGGTAAAGGAAGGTTGATGCAATAGATGGCTGTAATCACTCTTCCAACATTAATATAGAACTGTAGCTTTACTATCTACTCTGTGGTGTTGGTATTATCATTCATTCAATTGTTTGTCGAATACCTTTTAGCATGAGTAGCTTAGTTATGTGTAACTAGATGTTCTTTATGTACTCATGTATTAGTTATCAGAGTTGTATGCTGTGATTATGCTTGTCTCTTCTATGTTCAGGACTTGATCTGGAGTCATCTCAGGGGACTTTCGCCTAGCTGCATTGTGCTCTCCAACAAATCTACATGGAGGCTTGAGGTAATCTACTTCTCCTACTTTGATAGTTAGTTATTGTTTATGAACATGCATGTAAATTTGTGATGGTTGCAGATAATATTACAGTCTGCCAAAGGTCTCGGGAAGACCTTTGAGGGTATCTTCATTCTCCATACACCGTGAATTTTATCCTATAGCAAACATGCTATTGATAACTGCCATTTATTGTAAACATTTGTACAGACCCCTCAGCAGTTGTTTTGCAATTTCTGTAAGTCTGTAGAACATGATGAATGCCATTGTAGGAGTTATGAGCTAATTATGGATAGAACTGCTACCTACAGGATGTAGGTAGAGAACCAACCTTAGGATCAAGGAATAGTAGCATCACATTGTTGGGTAGCGGATCCCCTGCGTAGAGGTTTTGGGGCTTAAAGCCCACATTTTTGGGTAATAGTATGGTAAAGGCTCCGCGAAGTGCACAGAGAACGAATTTTAATGAGTCAAGTCAAAGGGTTGTTCACCTGAAAATAGGGTAAGAAAATAGAAAGCGAGTCGGCCTGCCCATGGTCTGTGGATCATGCGAATGTATAAATAGAGTGAGGCTCTAAGGGTAGAAGGCAGTTTTTGTTTGAATATTGAAGGTTATGGATTTATGAATGCAATATTCGCTCTGAGTCTGTATGTCCAAGTCAGGGCTGATAGTAGTTAGAGTAGGCTCTGCACCTGTGTGCATAGAGGCCTGGTAGAGTCCGCAACTGTGTGTGCGGACCCCTGCAGCTGAGTACGAAGGGTGGAATTGGATTTTGCTGAATGGAAGATTAATATAAGATAAGTTATTTTGAAGTATAGTGCATCTGGTATCAAATCTGTATGAGTTTTCTTATGTTATGATTTTATGCATGTCTTTAAGAATTATGATTGCACGCACTGGTTATAACAATTGAACGCTTGATTAAAACTGCAAGAAGTAGATCAGATCTGTAATAACTGCAATAATAATAAGAATCTAGGAAGTGCCCCGTTACGGATCTATGCGAAGGCCAAACAGCTGTGCAGAGCAGTGCGAGTGCTCCAATTGGCTCACGACCCTTCTAGACCTCATCAAGACATACCAAGGGTGTGGAAACCTAGTTCCAGCACCCTCCCATACTACCTAGAGTGAGACTTCAGTCCACGCTCTGCGGATTGCTGCCGAAAGGGCCGGTAGTGCGGGATTTGTTTGGCTAAAACTCTTCCGAACCTAGTTCAGGCTCCAATAAGCCAACAAATGGTTCCGTTGCCGGGACCGACATCTTCTTAAGGGATGTCTGATGTCAGAACACTAGAACCCTATAAAGAAAGAGATTGAAGATTGGTTGGATCAGAAGTTGCACGAGTTCGTGGTACAAGAAAACAAAACCCTACAGATATCTGAGAAGAAGTGGTTGGATCGCTACATATATAGGGAGATCCATGAGATCTTCTTCGCTACCTTCTCGTTAGCACTGTATGGTTGGATCGCGAGGCTATGTGACAGTCAGGGAAGGTGCAAACTTGATCAACCGATAGTGTGGACTCCAGAGTTGGTGTGTAGGCTAGAGGCATCTAAAGATAAGATTGCGCGGGCCGTAGATCATTGGTTGGATCGGATAATAGGAGGGTTTATCACTGAGTTCGTGATAGACCCAACCATGAGCTACAACGATGCTAAGTGGCATCTTCTCAAAGGACTACGAGGTAGGTACATCAAATCCCTGAATACCTGGATTAAAATGTTGTTATGTGAAAAATAGGTTATGCGAATCCATTGATGTCTAGGATAACACGGAGCGGAAGAGGCTACGAAGGGATTGAAGGATTAGAGAACAGTCCCCTGATTTCACTTTGATGAGAAAGCAAGGAGGAGCTCGCTGGGTTCTCCTTGCGAAGTGTGGTCTGGTTGATAAAGCAGTGCATTCCACAGTTACCGCCTCCATCCATGCCATCACCTACTTCACCTACATCAACCCCATCTTCACCCACCCCACCTCCACCACCTCCAAGGGGTGGAATGATGAGTGCGATCAAGTTTCCCGTATTTAGAGGCGTAGGGAACGAGGAACCAGATCAGTTCTGGTTCATGGCAAAGGCAGTATGGGAAGCCCAAGGAATTATGGATGATAACTTTAAAAATGCTACTTTAGTGAGCACGTTGTAGGATCACATGTTGATGTGGAATATCAAGCACTCTAACGATCATCCAAATGCTTGAATAGCAGAGATCGAGGATGCATTGAACAAAGAGTTTAGCTGACCCAACTCAAAAACTCAGTCAATCATCAGATTTAAGGAAATTGTGATGCTTCTAGGCGAGACTCCATGGGATCTAGTTCAGCACCTGAAGAGTATGATCCGTGAGGCTAATATGATGCTTTCAGATGCGCAGCACTGCACCTGGTTTGTTGCATCCCTGACACTGCACCTAAGGATGGCGTTGTCACAACAGAAGATCTCAACCCAAGCTGAAGCATTAGAGATAGCGATAAGGTTACATGAAACCCCAATGCAAGATCCTGGGTTGGGATGTCAACAAATCCACACACAACTACAAAACCTATGCTTGGAGATGCAAAACCTGAAGCAAGATAGGGCACCGCGACCGGAGGCACGTGAAGAAGTGTGGCATATGAAATGTAAGGGCTCGGGTCATGATAAGGATCATTGTCCCATATTCGCAAACTATGTGGCAGGGGGGGACTGATGCCATTGAGGCTGGAGGTACAAGAAGGGCCAAGTGTGGCACCCGCACTCTAGTGCGCGATTTGTCAAGTAGGAGGAAAGCATGTGGCAGACAACTGTCACCTGTTGTAGAAGTATACCCAGACTCCGCAGCAATTGTATTGCAACTTCTGTAGATCAGTAGGTCATGACGAGCGAATGTGTCGAAGCTATGAGCTAGTGATGGATAGGACCCCAACCTAATGAATGCAGACTGAAACGCGAGGTTTTGATCCAGCCGTAAGGGCATGCGATGGATTCCAAGGATGCAGACAAGGGAGAGGAGGAATGGGACCTGGACGAGGGCATGGACAACTAATCTGTTATAATTGCAAAGGGATGGGGAACTATGCTCATGATTGTACCAACCTGACGAGAATATCTTGTCCGTACTGTGAGCATTTTGATCATGAAATGGTAGATTGTCTGACGCTGATCGCCCAAATGCGTGAGAAAGGGGTACTACAGCCTACTCCAACTCAAAATATCCAAATCATGAGGTTCGAACGACGCGAAGAGGACCCCAGCATAAACATGGTACTCAGAAGTGGTGCAACTACTGGGGAAGATAAGAGGAAACAGCCTGGAGAAGATTCGAAGGTTTGTGATGCTCCTACAAAGGAACCTGAATCTGAGATGGAATGGATGAAGGAAACATTTAAGGAAGCTAAGAAGAGCTTCACGGAGGCCTCTACTTTAGGTAGTAAGGATCAACTTGAGCTAAGAATGGATCCTTCTATGCTTACTACCTTTTTAGAGACATGTATGAAGCTACTACGTGACAATAAGGCAGTTAAGGGACTGCAAGAGCTAATCACTAGGTGCACAGGGTCAGGAAAGCCACGCGTGGTCCAGAAACTTGGAAATCATGCTTTGCGCACCGGGTGGGAAATGCGATTGACGACGCAAATTGGTGAGTATGAGATGGATTAGGTCATCCTGGATTTGTGATCAAATGCGAATGTGTTACCAAAACAGACGTGGGAATGCATGGGCAGGCCCGTACTGCAGTGGTCTCCTATTCAATTATAGATGGCCAACCAACAAAAGATCTTACCAATGGGAAGGTTGTAAGGGATGACAGTGGACATTGAAGGCATAAGTACGCAGACAGACTTTGATGTAATAGAATTTTTTGATGATAGTAATCTATACCCCGCATTGCTAGGAATATATCGGGCAACGGACATGAATGGGGTCATCAACTTAAAAAGATGAAAGATGATATTCAAGAAAAACTCTCTATGTGTAGTAGTTCCACTCGACCCAGTCAAAGAAGTGTGCTACACTGAACCTGTATGCGATGAGGACAATGACGATGAATTGGACTACATCTACCAGATAATGGCGTAAGACCAGGATCAGGTGAATCCAACAGCGGACGAGAGAGTCTCATGGGAACATGACAGTTCTTGCACGTCGGATTCAGAGGAAGAGATAGAGTGATGGAAGAACCGATTACATGAAGTAACAATGCTAAATTGTGATATGATGATTAGATCATTGTGATGCGTGAAAACTGATGTAAGGAAACTACCAGTAGATGATGGCGCAACAAATGGGGAGGAATTCGTAGACCACTTTCGAACTACAATCATGGAGCAGAAGCAACATGGTGCGCAAAAAAGGGCGCTACGCGCGTAAACTACACAAGGGTGGAGTAGACCTTGGAAGATTAGGTGGAACGAGCGTGAATGTAGAAGGCGGCTGCTTGTACGGGTTGGAGGCCCTCAGTGTCGAATGTGGTCTGGGCAGCCAGGACGAAGTGGTTTGGGCACCCACCTACGATGAGGGATGCAGCCGTATGCTGTGCAACCACTGCCCCAACTAAATCTACGTGTACCAGGGGTTTGATGGGCCTATAGGACTAGAAACAAAATGGAGTGTGCAAAGATGGCCCTATCCGTGATCAAACACGATGAAACCAGGAAGGTGGAGAGAATTTCCCCGACCACCACCTCTACAGTTTGGACTGAATACGAGGACCTGGGCAAAGGAATTTGGTGGTTGCAGGAAGCCATTCGACACAGCAACTTGAGACTTCGCGAACTTGATGAAGAATGGGCACGACTGAGGAGGAAAAGCGCGATGTTGGATGAAGAAATCAACAAAAGGAAAATCGGAGTCACACAAGTGGGCCACGTGAATATGAGAATAAGGGGACCAGACCTAGTCGGTCCTACTACGGTACTAGAACGAGCTGTGACCCTGCTATCATGGCTGCAACCGCACCAACGGGGGAGTGTACCATATACAGCAGAGCGTGATGGGCTTCCAGATACGAAGGTACTCGACGGTGCCCACAGCCCGGGCTAGCAGGAAAATTGAAGTCCTGCACTAGGGGTGCGACCACCTGACTATCCGTAGGAGGCCCAGTCTCAGTGCTCCACATAATTGGAAGAGGGCACGAGACTATAAAGGAGTATGTAGGGGGATTGCACAGCTCGAACATGGCAAGCAAAATCAGTATGAAGCACCGAATGTGTCTGCGTATAAGGGACTGCGCTACCGTGTGTGGAGGATGGAAGGTGACCATTGCAGATACTATTCATGACAAGATGTCCCACTTAAGACACCGAGGAGAGGACAACGGGCAATTAAGAAACAGGGTTGAACAGATCTACTGCCAAAATCACATTAATGAGCCACGAAAGGGGGGAATGGTCGAATTTGAATTCAAAGAGGCATATAAAGCACTGGTGGCCTATCATCAAACAACCCTTGCCACTTTGCATATTAAGTCATTCCTTTATGAAGCAGACAAGAGCATGATGAATAAGGCAGTCGTGAGAGCAAGTCCGTGGTTTCAAGCATTTCTAAAGAATATGCAGGAGTCCCTAATTAGGATTCTATCCATAACCAAGGAAATTACGCAGAACCCTATGCCACAGGTAGGGGGTACAACCGAGATCCCTAAATCACCCTGAATGCCGCGGACCAAGAAGGACCCACAGGTAGCAGGACCGGTTCAGATGTCTCCACAAAATCCGCAATTCGGAAAACTATCGATGGAATAAAATGGAAAAACAGTTACTATTGAGAGCGATGATGAGGAAGAGGATCCTCTGACCTTGGTTGAAGAGATGGAACCAGAGGAAGAGATGGAAGAAGATATATAGCCAGTACGGGCTCAAGCAAAATGGCCTAAGTATGTCCCTCCACGGAAAGGGAGGGTCAAGGTACCTAAAGATTTGGATGCCATTTAAAATGCACTTATAACCTTGTACCTCCCCAAAGGGGTTATGTTTGAAGGAACGATGATTGGCAGCATTCCCACTATGAAATTTGAAGTCTGGGACCTTGCGAATAATGAGACGTTTCCCCATTTGGAAACTAGCAAACTGATGGAACAAAGCACCGAGGGGGGCATTACAACACTGTAGTCGCAGAAATGGATGCGAGGGGTGGAGGAGGCCAGCCTAATCCACCTCCTGTCAATTCCACACTTTCATCAAGCCCCAATCATGATATTTGTCATCAGGAAACTACTATGCCTGGTGCATGATGGGTACTTATGGCTAAAAAACCCATCCCCATCACAGTGGAGCTCATTCATAGGATCTCTCGGCTTCCTTGTGAAGGAAGGGACCCCACAAAAATAGTTTGCACGAGTGGTTACTTGATGATTGCGGAAGCCATGAAAAAGAAATATAATTTGGAGAAATAGAAGAGAGGGTATGTTATTACTAGTATTCTGGACAAAGGGGTCCACATTGCTAGCCAGTTGTTGGCAAGAAAGGTGATGAGAAAATACCGACGCAGTGAAGTACCAACAATGGTCATCGCGTTAGCTGAGAAATGCACAGAAGTGGTACGGTTCAATTGGGCGCAGTTCCTCCGTGACGAATTACTGATGAACTACAGGGAGGCCTAGGAGCAGGGTAAGACCTTCCACTATGCGTGGTTGCTCTTATCCATCCTATTGGTTACAGGTGAATTGCCATAGGATAGTCAGTTTCCTCCCCTAGACCAGGATTTCCCAGAGGCAGCAAAATATGTGTCGCTATGGGTGACGAAGGATGCCACAAGAATCTGGGAAGTCAAGATTTTCTGGATAATGATGAACGCGAGCATACGACAGTGAATCAACCAGCAAGCCTGCATATCTTCCAAGGTATATGATAGTGTGAAGAACGTGGCCAACTTTAAGGTGGATATGCACCATGTGTATATCCGGGCATGCAAGGATCCAGAGTAGATGTGGACCATGCTTCCCTTCATTGCCATTGATGACGTTGTTTTTGCAGTGCTCAATACCTGGCCACCGGAGTGGCGTGGACCAGATGTGGTAGGGTGTGATGAAACCGCAATCCAAAAACAGAAGGATGCCGCCAAGTCCCTAGCACAGTAGAAGAGGAACGAATAGCTCACTGAGGAAGTACGGGCATCCCGAGAGGCAGCACAGGCTGCCATAGACAAGGCAACAACAGGAGAGGCTGCTACAACAGAGGATGAAAGTAGCCCAAACAAGACCATAGAGCTGGAAGTGGATAATGTGATAGAAGGTGTGGAGCCAACCACCACCTGTTCACCCTTAAAACCACTGCACGTGACAGAACAGTCAAGGTCACAGAAGAAGACAAAGGTGTCCAAGTTGGATGGGGAGCCTATCACATTGACCGGGGGTGACCTATGTGACATCAGTGATTCAGTTCACAAAGTCACTAGGTAGGTGCTCTAGGAAGCAATGAAGGAGCAACAGAATGTTTTGGGGGCGCTAAGGATGCAAATCCAGGACCTTCAGGTACAGCCTCCACAATCGGGAATGAACACGGGACCACGGGTACATCAGCAACCGAGTGCTTTCTACGAGCCAAAATGGTTAATACCATTGCGCTACAAGAGGGGGCACTGACAGTGGAGAATGCGAAGGACAGAGCTACGGTAGGCTAGCTCAAGGACCTTGGACTAAACTTGGCTACCCTTCTGCATGAGATATTATATCAGCTACAGGATGGAGCAATGGTAGAGCTCCGTGCTAGGGAAGGACGTGCAGTATAGATGCTTAGTGAATAGCGAATCAATATTGAGCAGTTGAGCCTCCAACGTGGCGAAGCGGTAGCTCAGACTCGGCAGTTGGAGCAACTCATCGAGGAAGCCTGTTGTCGTGTCCCTGAACTAGAGATTGCAGCAGACTTACCAGCGGTTATACGGCTCCACAAATTGGTTAGTGGAGTTCATGAGGTGAAAGAGGAAGCAAAAAAGATCCATTTGGAACTCAGCTTGCAGATCACAGAGCTGAAAATGAAAGCACAACCCTCTACACCACTGGAGGTCAGAAAGTAGCGACAATCCACCATTCAATCTGGGCGGGAAGCAATAGCACGTGCCATGCAAGAGTGCATCGACTTGTTTGATCAGTCATTTATCATGGTCACTTCACTATAGCAAGACCAAACCTTACAATGGTTAGAGACAAAATCACGGGAGTTGCAGCTAGCCTATGATAATGTCCGGGGGACTGCACAGACAGTTGCTATTACTCAGCGATTGGCCAAGATGAGGGAGACCCGGGCTTTCAAGGCACAAGTTGACGCCACTCGGAAAAAAGAAGTAGTGCTTAAATAATGCATCCAACCTTGGCTTCATGAGGCATTTACGGTCACCGCCAACATCGAGGGAAAGTTAGCACACATGCAGGTAATATACGAACCCAGCCAAGCAACTGAAACTGATATTGATGCATCGGAGGCTCGCGTACAATGGGTACAACAGATGGCGGAAGAATTTGTTGCAGACATAAGCAAAGTGCAGAAGTTACTGGATGATCTCCGTGTGAAGATTACTGCACCAACCGAGTGACTCGGGACAAGTCACGATGATTGTGTTGGGGGCCTGTTGGGTAGCGAATCTCCCGCATAAAGGTTTTGGGGCTTAAAGCCCACAATTTTGGGTAATAGTATGGTAAAGGCTCCACGAAGTGCACGAAGCATGAATTGTAATGAGTCAAGTCAAAGGGTTGTCCACCCAAAAATAAGGTAAGAAAATAGAAAGTGAGTCGGCCTGCCCATGGTCCACGGGCCATGCAAATGTATAAATAGAGCAAGGCTCTAAGGGTATAAGGCAGTTTTTATTCGGATCTTAAAGGTTATGGGTTTATGAATGCAATATTCACTTTGAGTCTATACATCCGAGTTGGGGTTGATAGTAGCTAGAGTAGGCCCTGCAGCTATGTGCGTAGAGGCCTGGTAGAGTCCGCAGTTGTGTGCGCGGACCCCTACAGCTGAGTGCACAGGGTGGAATTGGATTGTACTGAACTGAAGATTAATATAAGATAAGTGCTTTTGAAGTATAGTGCATCTGGTAGCAGATCTATATGAGTGTTATTATGTTATAATTTTATGCATGTCTTTTAGAATTATGATTGCGCGCACTCGTTAAAAAAATTGAATGCTTGATTCAAACCGCAAGAAGGAGATCAAATCTATAATAACTGTAATAATAATAAGAATCTAGGAAGTGCCCCTTTGCGGATCTACACGAAGGCTGAATAGCTATGCAGAGCAGCGCGAGTGCTCCATTCGGCTCACGACCCTTCTAGACCTCATCAAGACATCCCAAGGGTGAAGAAACCTGGTTTCAACACCCTCCCATACTACCTCGGGTGAGACTTCAGTCTGCGCTCTGTGAATTGTTGACGAAAGGGTCGGTAGTGCGGGATTTGTTTGGCTAAAACTCTTTTGAACCTGGGTCAGGCCCCAATAAGCCAACACACATGAAGGATTCCAAGGCCGAGGATGAGGAAGAGGGGCTAGACTAGGTCAGGGGTGTGGGCAGGTAATCTCCTATAACTGTGGCAAATTAGGGAACTTTGTCTGAGATTGTACAAATACCATGCATCCATCATGTCAGTATTGTTGACAGTTTGACCATGTCATAGAGGAATGTCCTGTCCTTATGGTGAAGATGCAAGAAAATAAGGTGCAACACCAGCAGCCTACACAGAACATTCAGATGATGAGGGTTGAGCCCCGTGAAGAAGATCAGAGCATAAGTGTCATGTTGAGAAGTGGTATCACAACTAGTGCAGATAAGGGTAACTAGCCTAAGGATGATGGATGCGTGCACAAGGCTGTTGAGAAGGAAGTATATTTTGATCTTAATCACACTAAAGAAACCTTCATGGAAGAAAAGAATAACTTCACTGAGACCTCCACCTCAATGAGTCATGAGAAAATGCTAGAGACTAGTGCGACATAAGAAGTAGATCCTTCAATACTAGATACTTTTCTAAAGACTTGTATGAAGTTACCGCACGACCAGAAAGCAATAGAAGGATTGCAAGAGTTAATAGAAAAGTGCGCTAATAAAGAAAATATTGTTGCTAAACAACGCACAGTAAGAAATATTGCTAAGCATAAAACACGAATGGGGCATGAGATGAGGCTAACTGCACAAATAGGTGAATATGAAATGGATCGAGTAATCTTGGATATGGGGTCTGATGCGAATGTACTACCTAAGTAGATGTGGAAAAGGATGGGGAGACATATACTGTAGTGGTCTCCTATTCAATTGCACATGGAAAATCAACAAAAGATTATCCCTATGGGGCGCTTATATGGTGTAACGGTGGAGTCGACATTGAGGGTGTGAGTGCACTGGCTGACTTTGAGGTCATGGAAATAGTGGATGATAGTAACCCATACCCCGCACTGCTAGGAATTGAATAAGATATTAATATGAATGGGGTAATCAACTTGAAGAAGCAAAAGATGACGTTTAAGAGGATGTCGCTCAGGGTTGTAGTGCCACTAGACCCTGCTTAGGGAGTGCGTTATACTGAACCTGTTCACGAATATGTATAAAGTGATGATGATTTGGACTAGATATAAAATATAATAGTACGAGATGAGGATTGGATCAACCCTATATCTGATGGATGAATTGCGTGGGATAGGGATAGCTCCTACTCCTCAGATCCAGATGAAGAACTTGAACACTAGTAGAATCGGTTGCATGAAGTATCTACGCTCTGTTGCAATATGATGACAAAGTCACTACGGTGTGTCTTGACTGAGGTAAGAAATATTCCAAATTATGATGGTTTGACTAATGTGGAACTATTTTTAGATGAATTTTAAAGGTAAGTACCAGAAGAGCATTGATTCTAGGCATTGGAATTGGTGTTGCATGCCACACCTTCCCATTTGTGGGTTACGTACAAGAGGAACTTCGCTCGATGGAAAGAATATAGGAGAATGATGAAGTTAAGGTTTAGATATGCTAATACTAAAATGACATAAAATACAGTGGGAAGGATGATCTGCGTGATCATATGGCACAATGGACTAAGGTATGGGGAATAGAACCACAACCAGAATGGGTGCATATTTTCTGTCATACGTTAGATACGATCCCAATGAACTGGTATCTAGAGACGAAGATTCGCCATGGAATGGCTAAATGGGACATTTTACAGGAGAGTTTTCTATTAAATTTCAGCTTCCAGAATGGGTTTGATAGCACTGATGAAGTGTTCCAGGAGATCAAAGAAGATATATTTAGAACGCTGAAGGAACTGGTAGAATGGGCTCTACCAAAATGGAGTACATAGTTGTGCCATGCATTGGAATTTTATAACATGACTGTTGAAGAAGAAGATGATCCACGAATATTAATATTCCAGAAATAGAAGGATAACATGAATTCGAAGGACCGAAGGTGGCGAACCCAAATATGTCAGAGCCTTTGAAAAGTTGATAAGTAAACATTGGGTCTAAAAAAGAACCTAAGTTCGCAAATATACGAGACTATTGTAGGAATTTACAGGGTAAGTTCCTCAGACAGAACACCAAAAGGACACCGCTCACAAACAGATCACAGATCAATACATCAGTATTTTGACGTGGTTAAAACCCTCAGAGAGGGAAA
>APFE031398977.1:0-14597 GCA_000404065.3 Pinus taeda
AAAAGTGGAGAACGAATCACATAGCATCAATCATCACTTCCGAGGCTTGCACCCGGTAACCAGGACTTCTCAGGAGGTCACCCATCCCAGAACTCCTCTGGCTCAAGCGCGCTTAACTGTGGAGTTTTTCCCCACAATCAAGCCCACTTAGCTTGTGCCGATTCATATGGGTGATCGGCCATAAAACAAGGTAAAGTCAACAGAGTCAAGGTCCCATGGTTACATGCAACGCTCATGCCCTTAAACATAGGGCCTTTTTATTTATTAAATAATGCTTTCTTATATTAAAAAATGCAATCATGGTTCAGACCTTTAATATTTGTCCATAATTAAAAACGTGACCATGTGTGAGACCTTTAATATATGTCCATAATTATAATTTATATTATACACATTCTTCAATAAATTTGATGTCTTGGGCTTACTGCGTCATGTTTGTTTGGTTCCATTAGTGATATATTTTTCAAGAAACAACTTCTTGTTTGGTTCCATTAGTGATATATTTTTCAAGAAACAACTTCTTCTTCAGAAGCACTTTTCAATGTACAATATATAGTGGAAAGGTATTGTCAAGCACTATGCAACCGTGCTAGTTATAACATATTTAGAACAACTTAACTTTCTTAAAAACTCAAATTGCTTTAAGCATCTATATCATCATGTAATAAGATTTTGCAAAGAATCAAGCCGTCATACTGCTTCATGAAGTGTCTTGTTGCTTCTTCAATCATCAGGTATGGTCTTGTTATTCTTGTCCCATGTTCCCCTCTCACATAAATGACATCTTCTTTTCATCAATGACAACACTATGTGCAAAAATTGGATACCATAGATTTTGGCTTTTTGGGAAGTTATCCCCAACGTAAATTTGAGCTTTCAAACCCTCCCATACAACAAAGTGATTGTTTAAGTTGATCATGTCATATTTTTATCAAAAATTTCAACTTTGACCCCTTTCACAAGTCACTAGCAGGATCCACTTGAGCTAGGTCTTTTAGAAGAAATAAAATACATCCTAAGGACTATCCTAGAAAATAAATGTTCATGCCTTATATTGATAATGATAATATTTCCAATGAGTTCTCATTTACTTGATTCTGAGTTTGTGTGCTTGATTTATCACCTACACAAATTGCGCATCTCTTAAGGCCAAATTTCACTATTGTAACTTTAGGGTTTAGATTTTGTTATGATCTCAACCCATAATTAAAAACTAACCCACCCATAATGTAGGGAATTCCAACCAATTTCCAATCGTAAATCACATTCCTTCTTTCAACCCCCTATCACTGAGAATGACCCTTTGCAAAATCTTGAAGGGTTTTGGTATTACAAATTGGTGGTAGAGGTTCAATGTTTAAAAAGTGTTTTTTATTTGGTACTAGAATAGAGTTAGCATATCTAAGCTATAGTTTACCTCAAGATGATTTCAATGAGATATCATTTTCTTCATTCCATGCATGGATAACTCATTTAGTTTTCACAAGTTTTCTAATTACTTTTTGGAGTTAGATCTTGATAGCTTACATAGTGGAACTTTTGGGTTTACGAATTATTCTTGAACACGAGTAAATAAAAAATTTGGTTTGATACAATGAAGTACTCCTTAATATATTTCTAATGATATTAGTTTTTTTTGTTTCACTTTTGTATAAGTGGGTGGAAACCTTGATAAGGTAGGGTGATGATGGCCCCCTAATATTAAAGCAGTGTCAAGGGCATGTGTCCGTAGGTTAAAATGAGAGGTGTACTAACACTAAATAAAATTTGAGTAGTTTGGTAAGTGGTAATTGCTAAGGATTTCATATGATGTGTTATATGTCCCATTCCAATGCCATATGATCAAGGTTCATCTTTAAGAAACCTAGTGCAAATCCCAAATTACAAAAGTGATACTAAGTGTAACTCGGGGCATAAGATTATAAGAAACAACAAAATGTGGGTTTGGAAAAAAACGGGGGCAGGGTACGTTTGGGGAACTGAAACCCTTACCTCATTCAAACTCTTCACAAGTTTCTAATTGGTTTTAATGATTGGATCATGGAAACTTGTATAATAGACATTTTGGGTTTATAAATTAGGTCTTAATAAAAGAAAATTAAAAAAATGGTTTAATAGCAATGAAGTACTCATTAAAATATTTCCAACAATACTTAGTTTTCTTGTTTGACCTTCATATGACTTGGTGGCAACTTTTTTAATACAAGGTGACAATGGGCCCCTAATGATAATGCAATGGATCACAAAACCCTTTTGTTGGAAATGCTTCATTCAAATTTCTTCCCTATCAACTTTTAGTCCCTACTCTTTGAAAGGGATGCATTTGTTAGATAAATTTTGTAGGAATTTACAGGGTAAGTTCCTCAAACAGAACACCAAAAGACACCGCTCACAAACAGATCATAGATCAATACACCAGTATTGTTGACGTGGTTAAAACCATCAAAGAGGGAAACAGTCCACGGCCCGAGCCAACGCAGCCACTTCAGGGAATTTATTAATAAAAGAATGAAAATTTACATAAGCTTCTCTCATGAACAGTTAGCCTACAAATGACCCTCCATGCTCTTTAAATAGAGATCATGAACCAATCGAGTGTTAAGCCACAGATCAAGTGTCAGTAATACCGAGGAGAGAATGAACCATTGGATCACTTCATGTCTAGAACATATCGTGACCGTTGGATTGTAAGCTACAAAATTACATAGTAAAGAAACACACTTTACCTAACTCTACGGTAGACCAAGTTATACTTAACTATTTCCTATGTGTCAGAATATCCTAACATCCCCCCTTAGGAACAACTTGGGATAGGATTGAAGGATGTACAAATATGACACAATAGGAGAAGGAAGGAGGCACTAGAGCCCATCCCCCCTTAGTGACAACTTCCTAAATTCCAACCATAAATAAAAGTTTAGTAAACTTCGCCTCTGTGAGAGCCTTTGTAAAGATGTCTACAACTTGATCATATGTTGCACAATATTGCACTTCAAGAACATGGTCATGAATGAGATTTCTAATGAAGTGCATGTACAGTTCAATGTGTTTGTTGCGCTGATGTTGGACTGGATCTTTGCATAGTTGAATGGCACTTTGATTATCACACCAAAGTGTAGTCGGATGCTGTTGCTAAAAGCCAAACTCTGACAGGATCTGACGAAGCCACAGGGCCTCCTTACTAGATTCTACGGCACCACGATACTCTGTTTTTGCTGAAGAAAGAGAAATGACACCTTGTTTCTTGCAAGCCCATGTAATAGGTCTTGAAACAAGAGTGAACACATAACTTGCAGTAGACTTCCGATCATTAGGATCACCAACCCAATTGGAATCAGTGAAACGAACCAATAGAGGAGAATCTTTCTGCACTGTAATGAATCCCAAACTGAACTGTACCTCGAACATAACGAAGTATTCTTTTAGCTGCTTTCCAATGACTTTCATGTGGGTTTTGCATAAATCGAGCAATAAGGCCAACAACCAAAGAAAGGTCAGGCGAGTATGGGTCAGATTACAAAGTTTTCCTTTAAGCTGACGGTATAAGGTAGCATCAAACTTCAGGGGAAGTACAAGTGCTTTGAAGTTTGGCTCCAGACTGAAAGGGAGAAGGGGTTGGCTTACGGTCTTCCATGTGAAAATGGCGTAGAAGATCACTGGCATACTTGGACTGGAAAAGGGAAATACCTTCCTTGGATTGCAAGACTTGAAGACCAAGAAAATAATGCAAGTGTCCTAAGTCTATCATTTCAAACTTCTTTTTAAGGTCGGACTTCACATGGTTTATAAGGTTGGGACCACTACCAGTAAGGATACGATCATCAACATAAAGAACAAGAATGATAAGAGACATGCCCACTTTCTTGGTGTAGACAATATTGTCAGAATGACACCTAGAAAAGCCAGTTTCTAAAAGAAAGCTATCCATTTTGGCATACCAAGCTCGAGGGGCTTGCTTGAGACCATAAAGGGATTCATTAAGCCTAGAATAAAATGAGTTAGGAACTTTATATCAGTCTAAGTCCCTAGTGAACAAATTGTTCATGTGAAAAAAATGTATAACTTAAGGATGAAGGATGGATTCTTGGTGGTAGGTATCTAAATTTCTTCAATACTATGGTAAGTCAACTATTATGTGTCGACATTAATATTTCATATGAAGATAAGTGTGTCATTTTATTGCATTCTTTACCAAAATCATGGGATGGTTTGGTTGTTTCCATAGGTAGTAATGAAACTATGTTATTTTTATTTGATATAGTATCAACCTTGTTATTGGAGGAGATCAGATGGAAAACATGGAAATTAATAAAACAAGTGTCTTGTCTATAAGAGGACACTCCTGGAATATAACTATAAATAAATATGCAAGTGGAAGATCTAAATATAAAGGAAGATCTAAATCTCTAGGAAAAATTGTAAAGGTATGTTGGAGATGTAGAAAAGAATGGCATTACAAGAAAGACTATAGATGTAGAGAAAGGGAAGTGGTCTAATGATGCTCCTTTCATAGAACAAAAACCTCATCAAATGAAGGAGATAATGTGTACTTGGCTTCTTCAAGTACACATGTAGATCATGAGTCATGGTTGATTGACTTATGGACATCCTCTCATATGAATTCTTGCAGGGGGCAGTTTTGCAAATATGAAAGATATGAAGGTGGTGATGTTTCCTAGGAGATGACTTGAAAACCAAAATCATAGGATGAGGAAAATTCAAGTTGAATCTCATTAGTGGAAGGATTAGAGAACTCCCCAATTATTTGTACATCCTAGGATTAGCTAGAAATTTTATTACTATAAGAAAGATGAGTGATGTAGGTGTAAAAGCAATGTTTGAAAAGGATACTTGCAAGATGGTTCAAGGAGCAACAATATTTTTGAGAGGAGTTAGGATTAGAACTCGGCATAAGATGTTGGGAAGCATTATTAGTGATGGGTGCAACAGTGACATTGTTCTTGAGAGTGGAGCTGAAGAAGGAAAAACTCCCAGTCTCTAAAGAAAAGGTTATGTTGTGGCATCAAAGGCTAAGACATATTGGAGAGGAGAGACTTCAAGTACTACATGGTATATTGGATAGGAAGGCCTTCAAGTACTACATGGTAATGATATGGTAAAAGGTATGTATAATTGTTCTCTAGATTTTGATTTCTATGGACATTGTTTATTTGGGAAGAATAATTAGCTAATACTATCGTCTAGTGCTAGAAGGGAAAAGGGGATATTACATTTGGTGCATACTTATGTGTTTAGACTTATGTCAATTCAATCATTTGGTTTATCTATGTATTATGTCTCATTTATACATGACCTCTCAATAAATACATGTATTTATTTTCTCAAAAAGAAATTTGAAATCATTGACAAATTCAAAGAGTTTAAGGCTTTTATGCAAAATCATATAGAGAAGAAAATTAAGGTTTTGAGAACAGATAATGGTTGTGAATTTAGTGGGAATGAATTCAAATAATTCTATAAAATGTGCAATATAGGAAGCATAATACTATTTCATACTCACCTCAATAAAATGGAGTTGTAAAAATGATGAATAAGATGCTAATGGAGAAAGCAAGGAGCATGCTCAATGGCGTTGAGTTATGATAGGAATTATGGGTAGACATAGTGGATATTGCATGTTACCTAGTAAATAAATCACCCTCATCAACAATGGATGGTGAGACTCCACATGAGGCATGGACTAGTAAGAAACCTTTTCTTGCACATCTCATGGTATTTGGTTGTGATGTTTATGTACATGTTCCAAAGGAGAATAGGGGTAAGCTAGATAAGAAAGTTGAAAAGTGTATCTTGATTGGATATAAGGATGGTTTTAAAAGTTATAAGCTTTGGAACCCAAAAGCTAAGAAGGTTGTATATAGTCGATATTAGTATTTAGAGAAACCAAAGATGCTTTCAACCAAGAAGTCCTACCAAGGGAGAAAGAACCAAAGAAGATTGAGTTTGAGTTGAAGGACGATGAATTAAACTTTATAGAGGAACATTAATTATAAGAAGAAGAACCATATAATTTGGTATTTAGGAGATCCGTTCAATAAAGAAGGCATAGAAAAAGGTATACTCCACCTGATTTCCATTCAAATTTTGCTTTGTTTACTAACGATTATCCATTAATTATTATGGAGGTAATGGTTTCAAAGGATGGAAAAATATGGGGAAATGCCATGGTTGAAGAAATGGCAGCCTTAGACAAAAGTGAGGCTTGGGATCTAGTGGAGTCGTTGGTTGCAACAAATCTTATTGACAACAAATGTTGCTTAAGAAGAAGTTGAATGTATAAGGAAAAGTGGAGAAATTGAAAGCTTGATTAGAAGTAAAAGGTTATTCCTAAGTAAAGAGAATTGACTTTGGTGAGATATTTTCTCCTAATACCAAGTTAACTTCTATTAAATTTGTTTTATCTCTTGTTGCTACTTTTTATTTTGAAGTAGAACATATGAACCCTAAGACAACACTTTTATACGGGGATTTGCAAGGAGAAATATACATGAAGTAGGCAAAAGGATTTGCAATGAAAGGAAATAAAGAGTTTTATATAGGCTCAAAAAGTCCCTACATGGGTTAAATAAATCATCAATGATGTGATGTCAAAAATATGAGACTTATATATTGGGACTTGGCTTCACAAGGAGAAAAACAAATCATTGTGTATCTCAAATTAGTTGGTGATCATCTTATTTGTTTGGTTTTGTATGCATATGATATGTTAATGACTAGAAATGATAGGGAAATCATCCAAGAAGTGAAAACTTAGATGTTATCTAACTTTTATATAAAGGATCTTGGTGTTGCAAATTTCATTTTGGGCATGGAAATTAAGAGAGATTAGGTAACCATGAAATTATGGTTAAATCAAAGGAAATATGTTGAGACAATATTGCAAAGGTTTAATATGCAAGAATGTAAATTGATAAAGGTCCCCATTCCTATAGTTATAAATTTATTTATAGAATAGTGTCGCAAGACACAAGAAGAGGAAGAGGACAAGTCTCGTGTTCCATATGCCAATGTGATTGGAAGTTTGATGTATGTAATTATTTGTATTATATTACATATGCAATGTGAGTATTGAGTGGGTATATATCAAAACTTAGGAAGGGACATTAGATGAAAGTAAAAAGGGTTTTCAAGTATTTGCGTGTCACTACTAACTATGGATTGTGCTACGAAGGAAGACCAAGGTTGGACGAAGTGTTAAACATGCATGGCTTTGTTGATGTAGACTAGGCTAGATATATGGATTACAAAATATCTACAAGTGGGCACATGTTTAACCTATTTGGAAGAGCAATCTTGAATGAGAAAGAGACAATCTATAGTGGAAATCTCAACTACAAAAGTTAAATACATGTCAACCATTCATGCAAGCAAGTAAGCAATTTAATTACAAATATTGTGTTTAGATATTGGGTTGGTAGAATAAGTTGTGAGGATATATTATGATAGCCATAGTGCAATTTTCCTAGTGAATAACCCAACATATCATTCTAAGATCAAACATATTGATGTTCAATATCACTTTCTGAGAGATATGATTGAAGAAAAGAAGGTGCTAGTAGTGAAAGTGAACACTTTGAAGAATGTTGCAAATTCATTAACAAAACCTGTGAGTACTAAGAAGTTCTCTTAGTGTAGAGAAACAATGTGAATTATTGGCTTGGATTGTTTATCATGTACTCCTAAGACCACCTATGTGAAAATAAAACAAGTGGGAGGATGTTGGATATGTGTTATATTCTTTACATGACTACCCCATGTGTTATACATTACACTGGGGGTGGGGGGCAGGGAGAGGGGGAGTCATAGGTAGGGTTATAAGGGGGATGAGGCCCCCTTACTCAAGGAGTTATCAAGGGGCTGAAAGCCCTCTTATATGGAGGTTCTCAATAGCACCCTTGATTTTTTTTCCCAGTTTTCATTTAGTGATTTTGCTGCCCATGATGGTTTAGCCCATGGTTTTGTAGTTTTGGTCAAGGAATTTTGGTTGTATTCTAATTCAGGGTCCATGGCTTGGTGATTTATGGATTTCGTGTGTGTGTGTGTGTGTGTGTGTGTGTGTGTGTGTGTGTATATATATATAATGATAATGTAGAGATGAATATATTGAAAAATATTTCTGGTTTTCTCAGTTTGGGTTTCCAAGGTAAAATATTTGTGTTGATGTGTGCTTACCATTGCATCTTCTATATTTATTGAGAATGTTTTTGCACCAATTAACTATATAGGGTTGAAACCTACATATAAACCCACTTCTCCATGACCCTTCCAACATTGCCTCTGTGGCTAGGATGGTGGGATTTTAACCTAAGTACCACTAAGGGTAGTGGAAACCACCATTATTACCCATTCCTCAATGTTACAAGGAGTGGTGGGTTGTTTGATAACTCGGGAAGTAATGTCCTCTAGCCATGAGCACACCCCCTATATGCACCAACGCTCTCTAAAGCCTTGAATTCATGAAAAAAATTCATTTTCACAAGGATAAAGGAATTTTTTTTGTGGAAGAGAGGCCACCACAAAAACATAGAATAACTAAAGCATCTAGAGGCCAAATTGAGCCCGAAAAGAATCATATTTTAAATGACAAGGATATCTATTCACTTACAACGTGGGTCAATGTTATATAAACACTTTTCATGGGAGTGTAGGGAAAGGGAGGGGGGCATGATTTATGATGGAATCACTATTGGTAAAAGGTGGAATTCAACATCTATCGAGTTAAATTTTTGCATTGTATGGGGGATTTATTTCATCAATAGGAAGGTACAAAACTATTAAAATCCCAGAAATTAGAATTACATTTAGAGTTTGGGATTTTTATCATTTTAGGAAAAATTATGTAGAAGCCTAATAGGTTATCGAGGATATTTACAGGTCAAATCTCACTCGATTTGAGCATGATTGTGTCAGATGAAGGGGTAAAGTGATATGATAGGAGATAATAACAACATATTTCTAAATTTGTGGCCAAATTCAAAACTTTCATCCACCTCGACACAACTAAATATTAGTGTAAGAAAGTGGCAGTTTTGCCTAATTCAAGCCTAAATTGAGCTTTGTTTAAGTTCAAAGGTTTCTAATCAATTATTCCATTCTACAATTAGCAACGAAGGTTTGCAGCACATTCTTTAGGATACCAGGGATACAAGTGATTCGATCTATTACCATGAGCCCTATAGAGCCTCATGAATGCTTCATTTTGACACTCTCCCTTACCAATTTTTCCTCTCTTTGGCCATCCTCATCAACTCAAAAGGCATCAAACTACAAGTTTTTTGGCATGGTAAGGTATTTTATTGTCTTATATTTCATATTTAATAATGTTCCTTATTATTGAATCAATGTTTGTATTAGCTACTGAATTCATACAATTCTACAACTAATCTATGTTTCTATAGCTAACTCCAAGGTTTACCAAGATCCAAGGTGCCAGCTAATAAGAAAAAGATATGGAGAGGCAGAGATTGATCCCTTCAATGATTCCCTCCTATTCATATGAACCAGATCATCAAAGGATTGTTTGATTATGTGGTTAAAGGGTGAAAGTCAACGTGTTGCTGAACAGGTGAGCGAGAGTCTGAAAATCTTATGCTTCACGATTTGCTTTGCCAAATAGCAAATCATGAGCAAAAAATATTTTGATACCTATTAGAAGCTAAGTTTAGAAGTCTGTTAGCTAATGGTAGGTGTAAAAGCCTCAAACATTTATTTGACAGGGGCTTTTATAAATACCGTGCAACAAAACATGAACAGAGGTTGAATTTGATGTATGCGATAGTGATGCTTTAAAAACTCCGTTTTCATGTTAATGAAGAATGAAGCTTGATGCATAGCTGATAGTGTGATTAAAGTTTCGTGACCGCTTGTTTGTGGAGGGCCCCTGCAAACAGTGAAGGTTTTGCATTTCTATATTTCCTTTTTATCATTTATTTCAGTTATTTATATGCTCTATAATCATTTTGCAGCATTGATTTTAATTAAATAACAATAACAAGATTTCACTAATGATGATCATTGTAGCATAAACACCTTTCATAGATTTTTCTACAACTTCATTTCAAAATCATTTCATAGATATCTTTACAATTTCATGTTAGAGTGTTTCATTTCAGAACATGAGTGATTTCTTTACAGTTTCATTTCAAAGTGTTTCATTTTAGAACATGAGTGAGTTCCTCACAGTTTTGTTTCAAAGTATTTCATTTTAAAGCATGAGTGATTCCTTTGTAGTTTTGTTTAGAGCATGTCATTTCAAAAGCATTTTATTTCAAAGCACGAGTGATTGATAATGATAAGATGTATGGTTTTCATTTTAATTGGAGGTTAGTTTCATTTTAGTTTTTATGCAAAGGATTGTTAGAACATTAGATGAATACTTCTGATTTTAGAGATTAAATCTGTGTTGCAATAGATTACTCAAGTTTTTCTTAATTGAATAAAACAATGTAAATTTGCTTTAGTTTCATTTTACAAGTGTAAAGAGCATTTTTTTTTATTTCATTAGAAAGGAGTGAGCAAGAATGTAATTGAGATTGAATTTGTTAATTTCAAGAGTAAAATAGGAACACAAAACATCCTTAGAAAATAATTTTCAATAACTCAATCATACATATTAATAATTTGAAGGCTTCTAGCATATATAGTGCACTTTCACTTCACAAGTTTACCAACTCCAATCGATAGTTTATGTAACAATTTAAGACAATTAAATTGATAAACAAGCCCCTATGGATAAACCAAGTTAACATTGGTATTAAGGATGAGTTGAAGCTTACTGTTATCAAAGACTACTGGGATGAACACACCATCACATAAATTGTAGCTATGCTTTAGGATTATGTTGACTTGTTCCCACATAGCTTCACAAAGATGAAGGGTGTGGTTGGAGAGCTGAACAAGATGAAAATTGAATAAAACACACTCATGTTTGTGCTTCTATTTGTTGTACACTAGTCCTTGCAATAATGGTTGGGGCTATATGCAAATCTTAGATAAGTTTGTCATTGTAGACACTTTCCTAGTGATGAAGTTAGATAATGGCTTGCTTTCACAACTCTACATGCTTCACTTGCATTAACTAAAAGAATGTTATTATTGAATTAGATACGCATGAAGCAAAAATTATGGAAAACATATAAGAAGAGACACATAAACCCTCTTAACTTTCATAAATGTGCAAGTCTATTTTATAATCAAAAGTTTAGATTTTATTTATAACATAGATACATCACAATACAATAATTATTTTCTTATCTAGTATGTTAAGAAATATTGTTCTTCCCGTCTTTTTATGGAATTCTCTCAACATTTTCCACTAATTTTTTTTTTTTTTTTTTTTTGGGTAAAAGACTAATTCTATTAAAATAAAAAAGAGAAATATTTACAATGAGGACGCAGCCTCAGAGGGCGAGTGTCCCAGCCCTCAGCAAAAAAACCAGTAAACAGAGATGAACAGCTGAACAGGTTTGAGTACAGCATTTACAATTCAGCAAAAAGAGAGTTGTTCCAGAAAATTGCTCCTTGCAGGCAAGAAGCGTCGGGGAGAGGAGAGAAAAACTTGAGCATTCTTCGGCAACCATTATAATTCCAACCCAAAAAATGACCTCCTCTGAGAAACCCTTTAAGGGAAGATGAAGCATTGACATACATTCCAAAAAATAACTACGAAGGACTGAGGAGGAGCCAAGCGATACAGAGAGGAGAACAACAGAAGGACAAAAAAATAGAGAGTCGACGTAGCTCGACTGCATAGAGGGAGAAGTTACTCACGCGAAGTCTGAGGGTCGGTGCCCCTTGTGGCTTGAGTGTCCAGTGCCGCAACCCAAGTGGCCTCTTCATCGCCTTCCGCGCCGCCTTCTGAGGGTTTGACAAGATGAAGAACGCTGAAATCATGCTGAACAGGGCTGCAGACAATCACTTCTTCCTCTTCACCAGCAGGCGGTTGACCTCTTCAACAGCAGGGGAGTCCTCCTGCATGTGCTCTGCAGCGGCTTTCGGGTCATCCCCTTCACCCTGAGCCAGACTTTCCTCCGGAGATGGAGTGGAGGAGGAGCTAATGGGGTCTTCAGGCAAATCCGCCTCTTCTGTAACCATAATGGTGGTTGTGAAGGTGATAACGGGCTGGTTCAGACGGCTGCGGAAAGTGAAGCGGGAATTCTGAAAGGAGGAGTTAGGGACTGGTCTGGCTGGGTTGAGGGGAGGTGAAGACGGAGAGGCTGAAGAAATTGGAATAATGAGCGGAGAAGTGGAATGCAGGGCTCGTCCCCTGGGAGCCGAAGAACCTCCCCTGCGCGGAACACCTCGGTTGCGAGGCATTGCAAGTGCTCTTTTGCAGCGGTAAAAACTGAACGAGTGAGAAATGGGGGATAGGGGTGAAGCAGACTCGGTAGGCTCGACCTCCGGCAACCAGAACCGAAATTCAAGTATACCATAACACTGAGACACAGGATGGCGAAGGCGGGGCTATAGCTGAACCATTATATCACTGTTGGGCTCCATCATCAGCTAGATCGGAGGCATAAATGCGCCTGCGATTTTCTGAACGTCGTTAATGCCGGAAGGGACCTTCATATCTTCGCGCATTGTCCGAAACTTATTTCTCTGCATTGAAAATGGAGCGATTGAATGCACGCAGGTGGCCATCCAGGTGTCGTGCGGGAGGAAACGTGCCAGGCACGCGTGGAGAGTTAACCTGCTTATCCTGGAGATCACCCGCATCCGGGCAACATTTTCCACTAATTCATTCTTAATCCAAATATTTAAAATTTATACTTAAGTAAAACTTATACCAGATAAACATATTCTATTAGATAATTTTAATTACATTTAACAACTATTACATTACAAATTTAGAATAGGTTTTCTAGAATTTTAATTTATTTATGAGTAATTATTAGGTGGATGGTAGAGATTTAACCTCTATGAAATATGTTGGAGTATTCATAGCAGTGTTTACAAATCAAGGTTAATATTTATCTCTAAATTAGTTATTCTTTTTTAATGAATTTATTATTTATGAGCCATGGATTTGTATTACTATTGCACGTACAAAAAATTTACAAAATTTCCTTGGAGTTTCATTAAGATACCTCAATTTTTTATTTTCCCAACAAAATGTTCTAACCGCATGTAACAGCCCCGAAATAAAAACATGTAATTAATTAGATTAATCATGCGATTTGTAATCAACACGCAATTTATCAACTAATTAACATCAAATTTTAGAAATATGAGTAGAGACAACTTACCTATGGCGATGATGTTTCTCACTTGTGATTTTGGGGTTGAACATTAGTTGAATTATGCTAACTGCAACAAAGTCTTGGGGACGACTCTCCACCCAACCATAGGCTCAATTGCACAAAATCTTGCTACAACTGGCCACCCCCGAGCCCTCAATCAATGTACCACTGCCAGGGAATCTTTTGTCTCATAACACTATTCTCCCAAGAGAATGGATGATGGAGTCATTGAATGATGGAATGCCTCTCATCTTCCTCAACATCTATTAAATAGACCAAACATTGGAAGGGGAACCACATGCACACACTCCATGTGTCAACATGCAACTTCACTGCTTTCTTGTTTTATTTCTTTTGTTTTTACTTTTTGATAACTTTACTGATTTTTACTGCTTTCTTGTTTTATTTATTTTGTTTTTACTTTTTGATACCTTTACTGATTTTTACTATTTTTCTGTTTATTTTTATTTATATTTATTTAGAGCTTTAGTATTTTTATTTATTATCTTATTATTATTTATTATTTATTTACATGTTCATTTTTTATTTTTTATTTATTATTATTTTCTTGTATTAATATTATATTAATTAATTTATTATTTATTATTAATTATTTATTATTATTAAGGGACATTACATACTTCCCCACTTTAAGGAACTTCGTCTCAAAGGAATCCCTCCTCGGAAACTTGCAATTTTTCAAATTTCAAAACATGGGATGGGTCGAGTACATATTTTCTAAGCATAGAAACATGAAACACTTTATGCATCCTTCTTAGATGGAATGGCAGCTCGAGCTTATAAGCAACTGGTCCAATCCTCTCTAGGATCGTGAATGGCCCAACAAACTTAGGGGATAACTTTATTCCCTTACTAATCCTAAAGGGACTTTTAAAGGGTTTGATTCTAATAAAAACTTGGCTTCCTTCCTCAAAGTTTCTATCAATTCTCTTTGCATCAACATAACTTTTTTGGCGATCCTTGGCTTCTTTTAGTCTCTGTTTAATTGTGGCCATTTGTTCTTCCATTTCTTGGAGCATTTTAGGTCCCAACATGACTCGATCCTCTAATTGATCCCAACTTAATGGAGTACGACATGGTCTTCCATACAAGATTTCGAAGGGAGATGCTTGAATTGAACCGTGATAACTATTGTTGTATGCAAATTCCACTAAGGGGAGGTATTTCTCCCATTTGTTTTGTTGATCCATGACATACATTCTTAGCATGTCCTCTAATACTCAGTTTACTCTTTCTATTTGCCCATCTATCTCTGGGTGATATGTTGTACTGAAGTTTAGTTGTGTTCCCATAGATTGTAATAGGCTTTTCCAA
>APFE031398978.1:0-10376 GCA_000404065.3 Pinus taeda
TATATATGACCTCGGTCTAATGGAGCAGGAATAACCTTGTATAATGGACATTGCACAGATTGAAGGATTAGACATTCTCGACATATCTGTTTTAGCATACAAATCTACCTAGACATATCACAATTGCACAGCTAGTGATCTCGACATACCTGTGAGGATCTTAGCTAAATGGAGAAGCAAAGATCTAGGACAAAGGCACAGTGTCAACGGATCTCGCATAGCAGTCTTGGCATCAAGGCCTCGGTGATACTCCTGTAGAAGTCTAGACTCTAGACAAAGAACAACAGTGATAGAACCTCTCTCTCGGCCTAATAAGATTGATGTTAGACGTTGTCTCAATCACACACACACACACACATATATATATATATACTACAATTGTGGCACAGTAACAAAGCCGCAGAAATGATCATTCTCGGAGGATACAATCCCTGCATAACAAAGAGCCACAATAACCATTACAGTCTCGGAATAAATGAGACAGTAAGGACCTCAGTATAGTGATGAATAGTATCTCATCTCGGTGGATCTATTTCTTAACAGTCAATGTATATATATATGTAATGGAAAGATCTTCGGATCCCTCACTATCTTTACATGATCTCACTATCTCGGTGTAAGAAAGATCACAATGACCCTGCAGTCATGGAATACACTCTCGCATGATCACAGTCAACATGATGGTCTAGAGTACAGTGATGAAGGTAGGATAAAACAGCTATCATAATGAAGTTCTCAGTGCATCATTAAAAAAATCGAACCTTAAAAAATTCATTAAAATTCGCCTTCAGGTTCGTTCAGGTTCATTGAGGTTCGTTTAGGTTCGAGTTCGTTCAGGTTCGACTTGAGGTTCGACTTGAGGTTCGAATTTCAGGTTCGACGAACCTGAACGAATTTCAAATTTTTTTTTCAGGTTCGCCGAATTTCGAACCTGAACCTTCAGGTTCGCCGAACCCTGTGACATAGTTTATATATATATATATATTATATATATATATATTATATATATATATATATATATATATATTTGGTTCTGTATTTTGGTGTTGCACCATCCTTGCCATGATTGACCAGCATATGTGAATGACCAATCCAACCATGCAATTAAGTGATCGATTGTACGAAAAACACACTCATACCTCTCGTGAGGCCAATCATGAAGTCCATTGGACCAGAAATAAGTATTCATATACTCCTTTATCAAAAAATCAAGTGCGTTTGCTGATTGCAACGTAAAACATGGTTGCTTTCTAGTTAACTAAGAAGAAAGTAGAACAGTCAAAACTTTTTTGAAGTGCATCTTGAAATACGCCCACCATACTCTACTCAACTGAATCATGACTAAAACATTAATTAAATTCAACAATCTACTTGTTTGATTGAGATTATAAGGACATGAATTGCCCAGGGCTTGAAATTTTAACATTTACAATTTGCCTCGAGGCTCATAGTAATGTTGGTGGCATGCTTGCTGGTTTTAAACTTGGGCTGGTGCTATATCATCACGATAAATTGCTCTTATCTAGAACTAGACCATAGTCCAATAGACCTAGGATTTTTCACTTATTGAAATTTTGGGGATATAAAATATTCAAACACCTAAATTCTCTTTTCCTCTAATGAGATGGTTGTGTTGGAACTAACTTGGAAGGCCCGTTTTATTTAATAGTTTTGGGGGAAACGTGTTCTCAACTGTATATAGCACTTTATCACTTTCAAACACAATAACATAAAGGGCTTGCCTTTTTGGAGTGTCGATGGTTATCATTAATATAGCTTCAACTTAGTACTTTACAAACAACTTCTCACTATTTGCAATTCATTGGGGGCCATCTCATCGTGTTTTGAACTCAGTCCAAATTGTTATCATTACAGTTTTGAATTCATTGGGGGCCATCTCATCGTGTTTTGAACTCAGTCCAAATTGTTATCATTACATCGCTTATATCTATTTTGTCTTTGGATTATAGCCCAACATGTCTAAGATTTTGTCATGTGTTGGAATTTTAGGGATAGAAAGTAAGAAATTTAAATCCTTCTGTTCCCCAATCTATATGTTGCATCATCATGAACTTTGTTTTTATTGGGGTGGGGAGGGAGGGAATTTTTGTACCCATGTGTATATAGTGTTGAGAAATCATACGGAGGAAGTGTTTCCTAGTGCCTCGGCCCTAGCCTAGGAAAAACTCGTAAAGTGAACCCCTTGTGAAAAAGTAACTTTATTTATAAATTGATTTTATAAAGTTAGAAAGTGGCTTTTTCTATTTATTTACTAAAAGTGATGACTTAGGTGATTTCAGAAAGTGGTTTTTTTCTAAAAGTGAGTTGAGTCATACCAATGAGAGATTAAGTCACAACCATTGATCTTGAGATGGCAAGATTTAATCTTGGCCATTGATATCAAGGATTAGTGGTTTCAGTAATTAATGAGTTTATAAAAGGAGAAGGGGGTGTGAAGAGGCAGAATCTTTTTTTATTCTTCATTGAGATTAAGAGAAGAGGAGGAGAGCCAAGGGAGAAGTTTAGCAGAGAAGGGAAAAATACATCAGGTACAACAATAAAGAACATGCACAGAGTTTTGAGGCAAGGACAAGAAGATTTTCGAGGCAGCTATGCTGCATTTATTGCAAAGAGGATGCCTGAAATCTGAGAACTGTTTTTTTGATGCTGTTAGGGTTTGTTTTTTGAGGCTCAAAATTCAAGGCAGCCTGTGGGCAGAAATTTCTAGGAGCTAGCTGTTGGTTTTCTGAGTGTGAAGGGCACAAAAATCAAGGCAGTCAGTTTAGGAATTCAATGAACAACTATAATAATTTCTCCAAGGAGATTGTGGGCACAAATTTCAAGGGAGATAAGTGGATTTAATTGCTGTTATTTTATGCTGTAAAATTCTCTGATAACAAATAAAAATTCTCTCTCTCTCTCACTGGTTTTCCCTTCAGGTTTTTTCTAGGGTCTTTAGATCAAAAATCACTGTGTTAAATTTGTGAGACTGCTGCATTTATTCTCAGAAAAAGTGAAAGAGTAGAGTAGGTTTATGTGTTTTATGTTTTAGCAAATATTCATGTTTGAAAGCAACAACAAAAATCTATGTTGGGTTGGGCATTAAACTGATGTGATTCCTAAAAGTGAAATTGGGTTCGGCCTGCAATTTTCTAATTGCATATCAAAGCAACAATGAGCCTATCAGTTGAGAAGTGTTGAACCGAAAGAATAAACAACCTGCATACCAGGAGATTTGGTGGTTGAAAGGGAGACTGTTTACTCTTTCTAGTGTTGGATAGTTGTGTTGGTCGAGAGGGTCAAATGACCATTGGTTTAAGGGTGGAGTATAGGTAGGTTGAGTGGGGCTGAAAATTTTAGCCCACGAAGGAGAGGATAGTTTTGTTGCTTGAGGAGTTTGAGTTGTGGGATATTGTTGAGAAGGTAGTACAACGACCTATTGACCCTATTCATTTGTTAGACTTCAACAAGTGAAATGTGAAGGCTAAGAGAATCCTTCTTGATGTGATTAAAGACCACCTTATACCTCATGTGTTAGGGAAGAAATTTGCTTACGAGATGTGGGATTTCTTGATAAAACTTTACTAGAGCACTAATGAAAACAAGAAGATGGTGTTACATAAGAAACTGAAAAACAACAAGATGACCAATATTGACATAGTGACCTCATACCTTACCAATATCACACGGGTGAGAGATGAGTTGGCTATAATGGGAGAGATTATTCATGATGACCAGTTGATTAAGATTACATTAATTGGTTTCCCCAAGAAGTGGGATGGATTCGTGGATGGCATTGTGTCCAGAGAGTGTCTTATAGATTGGGGAAGGATGTGGGATGATTTCATTCAGGAGGAATGCCAAGAGTGGTAGTGAGCGTGGTGGTGAGGATGTGGAGGAGAATGTTGCCCTTGCAAATAAGGTAGAAGAAGTCCAAGAAGGGGACCACGAGTGGGACCAAGCTGAAAGGGAAACAAAAGACACAAGAGAAGGGCATAAGCAAAGTGACATGCTTTGCTTGCCAGAAAATGAGGCACTATGCCTTTCACTGTCCCAACAAGAAGGTAAAGAAGAAGAACGTTGTAACTTTTGCAGATATATATGAGTTTGCCACAGTTTGACAGAGAGTTTTCTACGATGGTGAGCCTTGTCACAAATTTATCTCCAGTGTGTTGGTACTTAGACAGTGGAGCTTCATGCCACATGACTGGTGTCAAAGAGCACTTCACATATCTGGTTGTGGGAGACATAAATTAGGAGGCAGTGTTGGGTGATGACTCTTTGGTTAGAGTAGTTGGTGTGGGGACCGTATCCTTTCAAAGGGAGTCACATCCTCCCTTGAAAGTGATGGAGGTCTTGTATGTTTTGAGACGGAAGAAGAACCTCGTTTCTATATCTGCTATTGAGGACAAGAGATATGTAGTGGTGTTTCGTGATGGACATGTCCTCATGTATCCCAAGGGATCCAACATCACTTTGGTCAAAGTGATTGGAGTCTGCTTTGGGAAGTTATATAGACTTATGTTTCACCCAATGAGAGTATTGGTATCCACTACCAATAATAGCAATTTATGTGAGCTATGGCACAGGAGGATGGCACACTTGCATCACGAGGCTTTGCACATTCTAAGGGAGATAGTTATAGGTGTACTAGTGTTTGGCATGAAGCATCATGATGTCTGCAGGGGGTGTGCTTTGGGAAAGTACACCCAAGGCAACCGAGTAGTGACAGTGGGGTGAGTGGTATCCTAGACTTGGTTCATTCAAATGTATATGGTCTTATGTCTTCATCATCTTTGAGTGGATATTTGTATTATATGACTTTTATTGATGACTTTTCCAAGAAGACTTGAATCTTTTTCTTGAAGAGCAAGGGTTAGGTCTTTAAGAGGTTTTGAGAGTTCAAATCTCTCGTGGAGAACTAGATAGGAGGAAGATCAAGGTCTTGAGGTTTGAAAATGGGGGCGAGTACACCTCCCATGGGTTCAAATATTTTTGTTCTAATGCATACATCAAGAGAGGGTGGACAATTCCTTGCACCCCACAGTAGAATGGGGTCGCTGAGAGGAAGAACAAGACCATAGTTGGCATTGTGAGAGCCATGCTATATGATTAAGGGTTACCATTCCTCTTATGGGCCAAGGCATGCAACCCTGTAGTATATTTGCAAAACAAGAGTTGACACAGAGTGTTGGGGAGCAAGACTCCTAAGGAGGCTTTCATTGGGAGGAAGCCAAAGATGGGGCACTTTAGGATTTTTAGGTGCATTCAGAGAAGAGGACAAAGCTGGAGCCCCCGACAGAGAACGGAATTTTTGTACGGTACAATGAAACCTCAAAGGCTTATTGGATCTATATTCCAGTGTTAAGGAAGGTGGTGGTGAGGCGGGATGTAAGGTTCGAGGAGGAGCGAGACTGGACGAGGTCGAGAGGTTTGAGTTATGTAAAGCAACAGATTACACTGCAATAAGGAGGTTCACCATAGGGTCCATGATTACAGGGGTTTGGCGATTCACATGCTTTAAGGGTGATAGGTCCACAGGTTACAGGTACATTGGGCATTGGTTCCCAGAGTATAGGTTCACCATAGACCACAAGAACATCATCATCAAGGATATTGATTATAGAGGAGGATATACCCACTCCAGTTTAAGAGGCTACTTCAAGGAAGAGGAAGCTCAAATGGCTTCGTGATACCTTGCAGGAAGCTTAGGAGATAGCGGGAAAGCCCAAGTGGTCAATTAGGGAGAGTAGACCACCCGAGAGGTTTGGTAGCTATTTAGCTATGGCGAGTAGCATTGTGGAGATTGAGCCATCTAGCTACTAGGAGGTTGCAGGCTAGCAAGTCTGGAGGGATGCCATGGTGGAAGAGTACGCTTCCATCATGAAGAACAATGTGTGGGAGCTTGTGCCTAGGCTTGATGGAAAATCAATTGTCTTCAAGATGGCTTTACAAGATCAAATATTTTGTAGATGTAAACATCGAAAAGTACAAAGCTTGTTTTGTGGCATGGGAGTTTTCACAAGTAGAGGTCCATGACCTCGCTAATGATTACCAATTGGAAGAAGTTGCATGCTTCTGATTCCGAGTTGGTGGATCATACTAGATATTTGTTTTGCAGTCAATACTTTGAGCTAGTTCATGGTGGAGTCGAGGAGGGTGCATTGGGTGGCTGTGAAACAATGGTTGCGGTACCTACAAGGCATAGTGGATTATGGATTGGACTATATCTAGGGGATTGAGTCAGGTTTATTGGCTACACAGACTCAGATTGGGCAAGCAGTGCTAGTGATAGGAAGAGTACATCGGGATGTTGTTTCATGTTGGGTTCGGTGGTAGTGTCATGGTTCAATAGGAAACAAAGATCAATGGCATTGAGTTATGAAGTGGCGAAGTACATGGTAGTCAAGATAGTTGTGAGGCCATTTGGCTTCACAAGATGTTGTATGGCTTATTTGGTCAGTAGGCGAGACCAAACATGATCTACTATGATAATTAGAGTTGTGTCAAACTCATGGAGAATCCAATATTTCATGGTAGGTCAAAGCATATTGACATCAAATACTGCTTCATCCAAGATTATGTTCAGAGAGGGGTAGTGAAGCTAGAGTACATAGCCATTGATGAGCAGGTTGCAGGCATTCTCACGAAATCCTTGTCAAGGGGCAGACATGTCTACTTTAGGGACAAGATGAAAGTGGTGAGAAACGCCTTCCTCAGTAAAAGGGAGTGTTGGGAAATGGTACCAAGAAAGTGTTTCCTAGTTCTTTGTGCCTAACCGAGGAAAAGTCTTAAAGTGAACCCCATGTGAAAAAGTAACTTTATTTATAAAGTGATTTTATAAAGTTAGAAAGTGGATTTTCATTTTAATTATTAAAAGTGTCTTTATAAAGTTTGAGTGACTTAAATGATTTTAGAAAGGGGCTTTTTCTAAAAGTGACTTAAGTCATCCTAATGAGAGATTACGTCACCACTGTTGATCTTGAGATGGCAAGATTTAATCTTGGCCATTGAGATAAAGGATTAGAGGTTTTAGTAATCAATAAGTTTATAAAAGAAGGGGGAGAGAAGAGGTAGATTTTTTTATTCTTCATGAGATTTGGGGAAGAGGAGAGCCAAGGGAGAAGTTTAGCATAGAAGGGAAAAGTACAATAGGTACAACAGTAAAGAAACTAGCCAGACAACACGAATTCCAAGGCAAAAGACATGCACACAATTTGAGGTAAGTTTAGTGTGATTTACGAGGTAGATGGGCTGGATTTATTGCAGAGAGGAGGCATGAAATCTGAGGTTGTTCAAGGGTGGTTGAGCACTATTTTTGAGGTTGTTAGAGCTTGATTTTCTAGTCAATTTGAGGCTTGTAATTCAAGATAGCTGTTGAAATTTGGTACCGGAGGACAGGTGGTTCCCTTAGGCTTTGATCTTTTGGCCTAGGGAAAAGTGTCCAAAAGATTTTTATTTTTCTCCTAAAGTGACTTTATAATTTTTATAAAGTTAAAATCTAATTTAAAAGTGACTTTAAGTGATAAAGTTACTAAGTCTAATTTTAAAGTGACTTTTATAAAGTCAATGAAAAATTAGAAAGGAAAAGTGACTTTGGAAATAAATGACTAAGTGGGTCTTTATTAAAGTGGGGTGAATTAAAAAATAGAAAGTGAGATTTAAATGTGCATTTAATCTCAGCCATTGATCTAAATCTATCTCAACCATTGGATTTAAGGATCACCCAAAAGTCATGTAGGGTTGAGTTAAAGGAGGAAAAGGAGGAAAAAGATCATTCATTCTTTCATGAGCAGATTGGGAGAAGGAGAGCAAGAGAGCAAGGGAGATTTCTGGATAGGAAGGAGAAAGAGGCAGCAGTTTGGCACACATACCAGACAGCTCTTCAGCAAATCAGAACAACAGAAAGAACAAGCAGAAAAAGCTGATTTTTGGGCGCAAATTTCGAGGAGACAAATTTCGGCACAGAAATCGAGGTCTGTCCGTACAGTCCATACGATCCGTACATCCATACGTCCGTACATCCATACGGTCAGTACCGCGCGTACAACAAGTTTCCAGGTTGTCTGTTGGGCTGAAAACATATAAGTTTGCTTGCTGGAAATTTTATTTTGCTGAAATATTTTGCTGAAATTTTCTCACTGTAAAAAGGCATTTTCCAGAAATAAAGAAGAGCTCTCAAACTGGTTTTCCCCAAAAGTTGTAGGGGGTTTTTCCAGGGTCACATTGGCCAAAAATATCAGTGTTTTAATGGTTGTTTATTACTGCTGCTTTTTATTTCTGCAATTTCCAGCATTCTGTAAATTTTCCAGAATTTGTGTTTTCAGAAAATTTATTTTTTTCCAGCTTGTTGAATGTATGTTTATGGGAAAGGGCATTTAACTACATGGGAGAAATAAGGAGAAACTGAAAACCGGGGTGCGAAAACAAAATTTTTACGTGGTATCAGAGCTTGAGTGCTGAAGGGCAGTTTGGGACAGCGAAAGAGAAAAATTACAGCTGCTGATTTTTCACTCAGAAAATTCCAGCAAGCTGATTTTTCATAAACAACAAGTTTTATCTTTACTACAGCAGTGCTATTTTTCAGTTTTAGGACAGCAGGATGTCATTGGGATTGAGGGTGGAGGATAGCTTGGATGGGCATACAAATTACAGCGTTTGGAAGGAGAGAATGCAGAGTATCTTTGAGGAGGCAGAAGTCTGGGATATCATGGTGCATACCACACAGACCCCTGTTGTTGTGCCTACTGATGCTACTCAGTTGACTGCTTATAATAAAAAGAACAACAAGGGTAAGAGGCTGATTCTAGACGGAATCAAAGACCATTGCATTCCTCATGTGAGAGGAAAGAGCAATACCCATGAGATGTGGACAACATTGTCCAATCTCTACCAGAGTACCAATGAGAACCGGAAAATGGTTCTGAAGGAGAAACTGAAAAACATTAAGATGGGCAATGATAGTGCAGCTGGATATCTCATTAAGATTACTAATGTGAGAGATGAGTTGGCAGCGATTGGAGAGGCCATTCCACCCACTGAGTTGGTGCGGATTGCGGTAAATGGCCTCCCCTGTTCATGGATGAACTTTGCTGATGGGGTTTGTGCTTGTGAGATCCTTCCCACATGGGAGAGGTTTTGGGATGATTGCATTCATATAGAGATCAGGAAAGGTCAGCTTGGGGCAGCCAAGTCAGTTGAGCAGGATGAGGATGTAGCACTGGTGGTAGGAGGCAAGAAAGGCAAAGGGAAGAAGCAGGATTCCACAAGCAGTGGTGGGGGCAAAGGAAAAGGTAAAGGTAAACAGGTAAACACACAGAAGGACTATTCCAAGGTGAAATGTTGGAATTGTCAAAAGATGAGACACTATGCAGTTGTGTGTCCGGAGAAGAAGAAGAAGAAGGGGAAGGACCAGAGTTTGGCAGCTTCAGCAGAGGCTGATGACTTTGCAGGCCGTTTTGGCCGGGAGTTTGCGTTCACTACGTGTGAGTCCTCTAGTGCAGGATCACCTCCCATAAAGGTTCAGAGGGAGCAGGCTTTTCCCTCGATTAGCGGAGCATCTTCAGGTGTCTGGTATGTAGACAGTGGGGCTTCACGTCATATGACAGGAGTCCGTGAGTACTTCTCAGAGCTTTCAGATAGTGGCACTGATCTAGAGGTAGTACTCGGTGATGACAGAGTTGTTAGAGCAGTCGGGGTGGGGACACTGACATTTCAAAGGGAGTCCAAACCTCCCTTGAAAGTGATAGATGTTCTTTATGTGCTAGGGATGAGGAAGAACCTCATATCTGTCTCAGCTTTGGAGGACAGAGGATATGAGGTACTGTTCAGGGGAGGACAGGTGTTGATGTATCCCAGGGGCGTTCTAGCTGAGTTAGCTAGAGTGATAGGTGTACGCCATGCAAAGGTGTACAAGTTTGCATTCCAGCCCCTTTTGGCATTGAGTAGTAGTACCGACAGCAGAGCTAACAGTTCTGAGTAGTGTGATATTTGGCACCGCAGGATGGGACATATGTATCATGGAGCCTTGAGGACCTTGCGGGAGATCACTACAGGTATGCCAGATTTCAGTACTGATCACTTTGATACTTGTAGAGGATGTGCTATGGGCAAGTTTGCCAAATCCCCTTTACCCAGCAGTGACAACAGAGCGACTGGGATACTTGATTTGATACATTCTGATGTGAGCGGTCGGATGTCTCATGTTTCCTTGAGTGGATATGAGTATTATGTTTTATTCATTGATGATCACTCCAGGAGGAACTGGATTTATTTCTTGAAGACCAAGAGTGAGGTCTTCAAGCGGTTTCAGGAGTTTAGAGCTCTTGTGGAAACACAGACAGGTCGGAAGATCAAGTCCCTGAGGTCGGACAATG